>JASDQU010102160.1:64053-75947 GCA_032191745.1 Picea mariana | reverse complement strand
GAGCTACAGACGAGCTAAAATTAGAAGTGAGAAGCAAATTAGGGTTTCAGCAGTGAATTAGGGTTTAGGAAAGCTATAAGAGAAGGGTCGACGACCTAATTCATAATTATGCAGATTATGACTTGTCATTGAGGAGAGAGGCGCATCTTAGGAGAGATATTTCAGTGGATTCCAGGAGGAAGACACCAGTTGGATGATTTCGATGTTGAGAGACACACCCTAGTCACCGGGAAGATCACACAGGTCTTCCCTCATTCTTCAGCAGCAGTTACACAGGGTCCAACAGCAAGGGCGCACTTCTCCAGGGTGAGGGCGCAGCTTCTGAGGAGGTTCAATGGATCGACTTGTCCCATCCAAGGAGAGTTCAGAGATTCCCCTCTGACCCAGTTGAGAGGAAGGCAAGGCGCATCTTTCGCCTAGTTCCTCATCAGATTCCGACAGAGGAATCATCTGGGGCGCCTTTTCCAGACTTGGGAGTGCGACACTTTTGGCTGACACATTCGGGGTTCCTGAGCGATCATCAGATCAGATCCAAAGAAACCCTTCTAACCCATTTCCCAGTAGAACAAAGCAATCATTTCGAGATACATCTCAGCCGATTCCGACGGTAGAATCACTAAGGCGCAGTTTTCCAGTGAGAGAGGGGCGCATTCGCCTAGGCGGATCCATCCACTATCTAGACCCACCAGCAAAGGGGCCGGTCAGTCACCAAGACTGAGAGCTAGAGCAGGGCGCACCATTTGGGACAGTTTCCAGGCCATTCCGAGAGGTATAGCCACCAAGGCAAACTTTCTGGACTTTCAGCAGTTACCGTGCGAGCTGTCATAGTTCTAGCTCATCTTTTGATCCCGCAGTGCTCATCTATTATCGGGTATTATCATTTAGTTTGCTTATTGTATTCCCGATAAGATCATTTTGTCTTTTGATCTAGCCGAGTGATTCATTTTATTCAGCCGCATTCAGCATTTGTACTCCGCAGAGATATCATAATATAAACTTTGCAGTCCTTTATCGCATTTGTTATTTGTAAGATCATTTATATGTTGTAAACAATTAATCCTACACACACATTAGCAGCGTTTCCTAGACTAGCCAAGTCAGGAACATTACAGTGGTATCAGAGCTTTAGTCATGCCAGCCTGTGACTAAAGACGATGAGTGCAGCAGAAGTCCCAGAGGGTTGTGAGCACGTAGGTGACAAATATGTCACTTACAACAGGCGCAAGGAAAGAAGGTCTAGGCCTGACTTTCCCCCTTTCCCTCCCAACTCAGAGGAAGAGGAAGAGGCGCACAGAGAAGCAGAGAGAAGGGCAGAAGGTGAGGCTAAGCGCGAGGCTGAGAGGATGCTAGGAGACAGATATGAGCGACCAGAGGGCAGTGGTAAGGCCGTGATGGAGCCAGAGGCAGCCTTCATGCAAGTTATCAGCGATATGGTAGCTAGTCAGCGGGCCATGACTCAGTCCTTGGCACAGATGGTTGATAGATTGGCTATAGTGGGCACCCCGGGCACACAAGCCCCACATGCAGCATAGGGGAACTCGGGGGTAGGCAGTGGACCCCAGTCTCCTACTCGCACATACATCTCTTCGAGTAGGATTCTCAGACCTTTGTTTCCCAGTTTCCAGAGGGCACCCCCAGTAGCAGCACAGTTGTCGATAGCACAGAGGCCGCCCACTCATGCAGAGGACATTGCAAAGTACAAGAGGGAGTATGCAGCATTAGGTCGTGACTTCCATCATGACATGACCCTAGTCGAGTATTGTGGGCTCAGACTCAGAAACCGCTCCAGAGAGCCACAGAGAGGAGGACCGCAGCAGCAGTTGGGGCATAACATTGATTTCATCCGAAAAGTTGGTAAACTCACCATACCTTCTTTCGACGGATCGTCCAAATGCACCGCCAGAGCTTGGGTACAAAAGTTAGACACATACTACAAGTTCAACCAGATGACCAAGACAGAGGCCATCAGTTTTGCTACCTTACACTTGGAGGGTGAGGCACGCGAGTGGTGCATCATGGATTAGTAACATTGGGTCACAGTCACATCACCTCCTATAGGGAGTTCACAGAAAGACTCATGGATAGGTTTAACAGGAGGGATCCCGATATCCACTTCAAGGATCTAGCCCAGTTGAGACAAACTGGCGCAGCAGAGGCATTCATCATGGAGTTTCAGCGGGTAGTCATGGCAGTGACAGATATATCAGAGCCCAGGCTGATCATGTTATTCACAGAGGGACTCACAGAGCCTTTGAGAGGATGAGTGAAGGCATACATGTCGCACACCTTGTAGGATGCCATCCTACGCACTCGAGATTTGGCAGACTCAATGCCAAAGACTAAACCCTTTTCCAAACCCTTCGTACCCCAGAAGGATCGAGACAGGAAGCCATTCCAGAGAGAATGGAAGAGCAAGGAGAAGTTGGATGATGAGACAAGGCGAGAGCTTATGAGGAAGAAGCTTTGCTTCAACTGTAGAGACCTGTGGGTCCCAGGCCACAGGTGCATGGGCAAGGGAGAGATTCATTATATTGAGATGGCAACAGACAGTGTGGACAGTGAGGAGGAGGAGTAGGGCAGTGGATCCACTAGCTCAGAGGAGGAGTAGGACAGTGGATCCACTAGCTCAGAGGAGGAGTCAGCACAGGCAGAGGAGCAGCCTCCCTGTAGACCACCGACACCGGTAGGAGCCCACCCTCCGATAGTTCCACAGCCGCCTGAGAAGGCTAACAAACGGAAACCAACAAAGGGAGGAGTCATAGTGACCCTTTCTGGTGTTCCCAGGTATGATACCCTCCGGATCAGAGGGACTATTCAGGGGCAACGGGCAATCGCCCTGATAGATGGCAGGGCCACCCACAACTTCATTGATGCTTCATTGGTATCGAGACGAGCACTTCAGACAAAGGAGTTTGAGGGGTTTGATGTTGCAGTAGCAGATGGCCACATAGTGGAGTGTCTAGACAGACTTCCGGACTTGGAGATAAAGTTAGGCAACTACACAGTGAGAGACACATTTTATGTGGTTGACCTATCTGACACATATTTGGTGTTAGGAGTCCAATGGATGATCACCTTGGGAAAAATCACCACCAATTACCAAACCTTGGAGATGGGGTTCAGAGACCGTGACAAGAAGAAGGTTGTTCTGAGAGGTATGTCGACAGAAACACCCAACACAATATCAGCCAAGAGGATGGAGAGGATATTCAGACATGGGGAGGTAGCATTTGTCGCCGAGTGCTTGATAACTACACGAAAGGATTCTGAGGGTCGACAACAGTATCATACAGAGATCAGGAAATTGTTGGGACAACATCAGCAAGTTTTTGGGTCGATTCCACCAAGGAAACCACCTGACAAGGGGTTTGAGCACACCATTGAGTTAGAGGAGGGGGGCAAACCTATGATTACACCCCCTTATCGTCATACTAGGAGGTTCAAGGATGAGATAGAGAGAGCAATCAAGGAATTGTTAGCAATGGGACACATCTGACCGAGCAGCAGCCCATTCGCCTCTTCAGTTGTCTTAGTTCTGAAGAAGGATGGCACCATGAGGATGTGCATTGATTACCAGGCCTTGAACAAGAAAAACATCAAGAACCAGTATCCTATCCCGCGCATTGACGAATTGATGGATGAACTGCATGGGGCAATTTTCTTCTCAAAGATTGATCTACGCTCTGGATATCATCAGATCAACATCCGAGAGCAAGACATAGAGAAGACGGCATTTTGATGTCACTTTGGACATTTCGAGTTCCTGCCAATGCACCTGCTACATTTCAGTCTTGCATGAACCACGTATTCAGGGATCAGTTGAGGAAATCAGTCTTGGTTTTCTTCGACGACATCTTGGTCTACAGCAAGACATGGCAGGAGCACATGAGGCATTTGGATGAGGTATTGAGCATCATGGAGGCGCAGTCATTATATGCCAAAGAGTCCAAGTGTGAGTTCGGTATATCAAAGTTGCTTTACTTAGGCCACATCATCAGTGCACAGGCGGTACATGTGCACTAGGAGAAGATCAAGGCCATTCTGGATTGGCCAACGCCCGAGAACGTGATAGAGTTGAGAAGTTTCTTCGAGCTGTCCAGCTATTACAGGTGGTTCGTCCGGGATTTTTCTCAGCTTGGAGCACCGCAAACGGATCTTACCAAGCATGGGGCTTTCATTTGGACCGAGGAGTCACAGAAAGCCTTTGATCACATGAAGGAAGTCATGGGCACTTGTCCAGTGTTGGCATTACCAGACTTCACCTTACCATTTATACTAGAGTGCGACGCATCTGGCGAGGGTATCAGGGCAGTTTTGATGCAGGGAGGACACCCCATTGTATTAGAGAGCGGGAAGCTCAGTCAGCCCGAGAGGTTGTACTCCATTTATGACAAGGAAATGCTGGCAATCATGCATGCCTTGACCAAATTCAGACAATATTTGGTGGGCAGCAAATTCATGGTCAAGACAGATCACAACAGCTTGAAGTATTTCCTTGAGTAGAAAGACCTCAGTGAGCGCCAACAGAAATGGGTGACGAAGGTACAGGCATTCGACTTCGACATAGAGTATGTCAAGAGGAAGAAGAACATTGTGGCCGATGCACTATCGAGGAGACCTGCGGCATGTTCTTTGATGGAGATTTCAGCAGATTGGAAATCCCACTTGTCAGTGGAATATTCCAAGAACAAGTTCGCTTGTGAGGTTATGGATGGGCAGATACAGGATGACAGGTATAGGGTCATTGACGATGTCATATTCTACAAGGACAGAGTCTACTTGGTGCCAGATTCAGGGCTCAAGAAGAAGATCCTCATAGCAATTCATGATTCACCACTAGCAGGCCATCAGGGGTTTTTCAAAACCTACAGACAGATCAAGGAGAGGTTCTCATGGAAGGGCCTCAAACAAGACGTTATGAGACACGTCAGTGAGTGTGTGACTTGTCAGCAGAACAAGTCAGAGCATGCTATTCCAGCAGGGCTACTTCAGCCACTCCCCATTCTAGAGCAGAAATGGGAGAGTATATCGATGGATGTCATCAGAGGCCTACCCAAGGTCTAGGGTAAGGACTGTATCTATGTAGTGGTCCACAGATTGACCAAGTTTGCTCACTTCTATGCCATATCAACAAAGTACAGCGCAGTTCAGGTAGCCAAGCTATTCTTCAGGGAGGTCTTCATACTCCATGGGTTGCCGAAGAACATCGTCAGTGACAGGGACAGTCGGTTCATGGGGACATTCTGGAGAGAGTTGTTTCGGTTGGTGGGGATAGAACTGACACCCAGCACCAGTTATCACCCTCAGACAGATGGGCAGACCGAGATTGTCAACAAGTGGGTTGAAGGATATTTGAGGAACTATGTAGGTGGACAGCAAAGAACATGGGTAAAGTGGCTACATTTAGGAGAGCATTGCTACAACACCACTTTCCACATGTCCATTGGTATGACACCCTTCCAAGCATTGTACGGATATGATGCTCCCACTTTGGTAGACTTGGTTTTCAGGGAGAGCAAAGCTCCCAAGGCCAAGGATTGGATCATAAAGAGTCGGGAGATTCTCAAGTTGTTGAAACAGAACCTGCAAACGGCACAGAACCGACAGAAGATGAGTGCAGACAAGCATAGGATAGAGCGCAGCTTTGAGGTTGGGGATTTGGTTTTCTTGAGACTCCAACGTTACAGACAATCATCTCTGAAGAAGAGTGGGGCCGAGAAGCTCAAGCCCAGATTTTATGGCCCTTAAGGATCATGCGTCGAGTAGGAGAGGTTGCTTATGAGCTAGAGCTTCCAGAGGGGAGCAAGATTCATAACGTGTTCCACGTATCTTGCCTCAAAAAGATAGTGGAACAATTCATTAGCACATAAGAGGAGCTTCCGCCATTGGACGAGGAGGGACAGTTGGAGTTGGTTCCGGAAGAGGTTTTGGAGTTCCAGGAGCGGAAACTGAGGAGCAAGGTCATCATAGAGTGTTTGATCAAATGGAGAGGGCTTCCAGTAGAGGACGCTACTTGGGAGAGCGAGCAAGTGTTGCAACACCCTAGATTGGTATTGCTTGAGGACAAGCAATTTCGGGAAGGGAGGATTGTAATGTCCCTTTCCAAATAGGAGCTCCAGAGAGAAGGCTTAATGGTCTAAACCACCCCGTTAGACTATATCCAGGGCCAGAAAAGGGGTAAACAGGGTTACTAGAGGTCACTCCAGTCAAAAGTGTTATGTTTGAAAAGTGACATTGAGCTAAAAGTGGTTAAAAGCGCTTTTAAGCCGTTATGAGCTAAAAGTAGAACAGACGAGCTAAAATTAGAAGTCAACAGCGAATTAGGGTTTCAACGATGAATTAGGGTTTAGGAAAGCTATAAGAGAAGGGTCAACAACCTAATTCATAATTATGCGGATTATGACTTGTCATTGAGGAGGGAGGCGCATCTCAAGAGAGATAGTTCAGTGGATTCCAGGAGGAAGGCACCAGTTGGTTGATTTCGGTGTTGAGAGACACACCCTAGTCATCGGGAAGATCACACGAGTCTTCCATCATTCTTCAGCAGCAGTTACACAGGGTCCAACAGCAAGGGCGCACTTATCCAGGGCGGGGGCGCAGCTTCTGAGGAGGTTCAGTGGATCGACTTGTCCCATCCAGGGAGAGTTCAGAGATTCCCCTCCGACCCAGTTGAGAGGAAGGCAAGGCACATCTTTCGCCTGGTTCCTCGTCAGATTCCGACGGAGGAATCATCTGGGGCGCATTTTCCAAACTTGGGAGTGCGGCACTGTTGGCGAACACATTTGGGGTTCCTAAGCGATCATTAGATCAGATCCAAGGAAAACCTTCTGACCCATTTCCCAGTAGGCCAAGGCGATCATTTCGAGATACATCTCAGCCGATTCTGACGGTGGAATCACTAGAGCGTAGTTTTCCAGTGAGAGAGGGGCGCATTCCACCAGGGGGATCCATCCGAGGTCTAGACCCACTAGCAGAGGGGTCGATCAGTCACCAGGACTGAGAGCTAGAGCAGGGCGCACCATTTGGGACAGTTTTCAGGCCATTCCGAGAGGTATAGCCACCAGGGCAAACTTTCCGGACTTTCAGCAATTACCGTGTGAGCTGCCATAGTTCCAACTCATCCTTTGATCCTGCAGTGCTCATCTATTATTGGGTATTATCGTTTAGCTTGCTTATTGTATTTCGGCTAAGATCCTTTTGTCTTTTGATCTAACCGAGTGATTCATTTTATTCAGCCGCATTCGGCATTTATACTCCGCAGAGATATCATAATATAAACTTTGCAGTCCTTTGTCGCATTTGTTATTTGTATGATCATTTATATGTTGTAAACAATTAATCCTACACACACATTAGCAGCGTTTCCTAGACTAGCCAAGTCAGGAACATTACATGTAGCATATCTCCTATGGAGAGCTTGAAGGTATCCCAAAGAAGACGTTGTCTAAAGCTCTTACAAGTACTAAACCCTACAATTCATAGACATCAAAGTGAAAGTCATGCTCTCTGTTTTGCTATGAACTCCAATTAAGGTTTCTTTAAAGGCCCCAAATGGAATTAAATGTGATAATTAGCATCCATTTTGAAGGAAGAAAAATTCCATTGAATTGATTATTTTAAAAATTTAATCCTTAACTCTATGATACATGCAGGTTTTCAAAATTGGCACTTCCCCAAATGTAACATATCTCCTATGGAGAACTAGAAGGCGCCCCAAAGCAGACATGGTCTACAGCTGTTACAAGTACTAAACCCTACAATCCATAGACAACAAACTAAAATTAGAAGAATCCGAATGGTTCATCCATTTAAACAGTAGTTAAATAAACCCATTATAGTAGTTTTAGAATTCCAACAAAAATCCATCCAACAAGAAGGTAACTAAAATATGGCTCCCATAAAATGTCCACAGAATACAATGATTTAATGTACTCTCTTTAAGAATCAAAAGAACCTGAATAGGAGACAAACCATTTTTAAAGTTAAAAGCAAAGTTCTGTGCTTGCATTGCAGTAGGTGCGGCATTCCCAAACTACCAAAATCATGTACAGCTTAATTCTCATCATCCAAGATGTACCTGCAGCTATAAAGACTAAGAGCAGCGATCGATAGGAATATGAAGTTTGAACCCTATAAAACAGTGTAAACACGCTAGCTGTACCCATGTATTGCAATAGTACAGCATCTCCAAAGTACCAAACCCGAGTTCAGGTAAGACCTTCCCGAGGATTTTCTGTTGGATTTTGATGTAACTCAAGATTAAAGGTTTAGATGCAGAATACTACCATGTTAAGACAAAGGCTGTTTTATACAGGCACTTCTAATTAGGACTGAGTAACTGTACCCCAATTTTCTAACTGTACCCAAATTTAACCCAATTTAGACAAAACTTAAGTTAAATTTAACCCAATTCAGGCCAAACATGCGCCAAATTAACCTAATCCGAGTGTCAAATTTAACCTAATTCAATTAAAACTTAAAATAAATTTGACCTCACTCGAGTAAAACCTAGATAACATAGAGAGAGATTGGAAATTTTTCATGGCTGTAAATAAATTTCCACGGGCCAATATAAAGGAGATTTTGGAGATTTTAAGACTATTTTTGCTGAGAAAACATCTTGAAATGAATATTTTGACAGAAAAACGGGCATAAACTAAGCACTTCAGAGACTGGAAAATAAATGCAGAACAGAAAGAGAGGTGGAGAAAAACTCGCCTTTAAACTGTATTTAGTGTTGTTGCCAATGGCATCTGATGCATATTCTCGATAAATGGTGGTGAGATGTAGGTTTATAAAGAGGAGCGCGGAATAGAGAAATCCGTTACTGACTATTTCGTTCCCGAGCCCGCCACGATTCCTACAAATTTTGCACTTTGTGTACGTTTATTGTTTGGTTTTGAGGTATAATTATAAGTCCGTGCCCCACATTAGCGAGATAGATTTTTTTGTTTTTAATTAAACTGTACACGAGACCATGTACAATGCGGGAGAAAAAAGCTTTTATAACATTTGTAAATCGAAGAAAATAAATAAATAAATGAAAAAAATAATGTATATAATAATTTAGCACAACTATATAAGTAAAAGTGGTTGATAACGGGGTTGATTAAGGTCTATCAACCATTTTTGTGGAAGAATGCTTTATAAGTGTTCGACAACACAGGTATTTCAACAGAGGACGAACACCTTCAGTAACCACTCACATAACCAAATCAAAGATCAACACACCGAGATTTTCACGTGGTAAAACCCCTACGGGGAAACATCCACGGCCCCAGCCAACGCGGCCACTTGGAGCAGTTTATTAATGCAAAGAAAAAGATTACAGAGAAATTTTACAAGAGAGTTTCTCACAATCGATCATCGGCAAATGACCCTCCATGCTCTTTAAATAGAGATCATGGACCAATCGGGTGTTAAGCCACGGATCAATGGTCGTTAAGATCGAGGAGAGTATGAACCGTCGGATCACTCTATGTCGGGAACATATCATGACCGTCGGATTTCCTAACTACAAATGCATACTAAAGAAACACACTTTTACCTAACGACAAATTAGACCAAGTAGATCTTAACTAACTCTTAAGTGTCTAAATATCCTAACATCCCCCCTTAAGAATAACTTGGGATAGGATTGAAGGATTTACAATAATGACCCAATAGGAGAAGGATTGAGGCATTAGAGCCTATCCCCCCTTAATGACAACTTCCTGAACTCCTAACATAGATCGAAGTTTGGAAAACTTCGCTTCTGTAAGAGACTTTGTGAACATGTCTGCAACTTGACCTTTTGTAGGGCAAAAGAGCACTTCAATAACTTGATCATGAATGAGCTTTCTGATGAAGTGCATATGTAGCTCGATGTGTTTGCTACGCTGATGTTGAACTGGGTCTTTGGCGAGCTTGATGGCACTCTGATTGTCACACCAAAGGCTGGTCGGATGCTGATGCTGGAATCCAAACTCTAAAAGGATCTGTCGAAGCCACAGGGCTTCCTGACTTTCATTTACTGTTGCTCGATACTCTGCTTCTGCTGAAGAAAGTGCAATAGCATGTTGTTTCTTACAGGCCCAAGTGACAGGTCCTGAACCAAGGTTGAAAACATAACCTGCAGTAGACTTCCGATCATCGGGGTCACCAGCCCAATCTGAATCAGTCAAACCAACCAATAAGGGAGTCCCCCCTGAATTGTAATGTATCTCGAACTGAACTGTACCATGAACATAGCGAAGTATCTTTTTAGTTGTTTTTCAATGGTTTTCATGGGGTGTTTGCATATATCGGTCAACAAGACCAACAGCAAAGGAAAGATCAGGACGAGTATGAGTCAAGTATAAGAGGCTACCAACTAACTGACGATACAGGGTGGCATCAACTTCAGGAGAAGTACAAGTGGCAGAAAGCTTGACTTCGGACTGGAAGGGAGAAGGGGTTGTTTACAATCGTCCATGTGAAAGCGACGAAGAAGGTCACAAGCATACTTAGACTGGGAAAGAAAAATTCCTTCATTGGTTTGCAAAACTTGGAGGCCAAGGAAATAGTGCAAAAAGCCTAAGTCTGTCGTTTCAAATTTCTTCTTAAGGCTATTTTTCACATGGTTTAAAAGTTTTGAGTCACTACCATAAGGATAAGGTCATCAACATAAAGGACAAGGATTATGAGATGGCTTCCTACTTTCTTGATATAGACATTAGGATCAGAATAACATCTAAAGAATCCAGTGGCAATAAGAAAGCTGTCCATTTTGGCATACCAAGCTCGAGGAGCTTGCTTGAGACCATAAAGAGATTTCTTGAGGCGACAAACAAGGCTAGAGTCATTTTGGACATAGCCAGGAGGTTGTTCCATGTATATTTCTTCTTGCAAATCTCCGTGCAAGAAGGCGGATTTAACATCCATCTCATGGACCTCCCATTTATGTGAGGCAGCAAGGGCAAGAACAAGGCGGATGGAATTCATTTTTGCTACAGGGGCAAAGGTTTCAGTCTAGTCAATTCCTTCAACTTGGGAAAATCCTTTGGCAACTAACCGAGCCTTGTGTCTTTCAACACTTCCATCTAATGCATACTTAGTTATGTATACCCATTTGCATCTAACAAGTTTTCTTCCTTTTGGAAGAGGTACAAGATCCCAAGTATCGTTTGTCATTAAAGAACGATACTCTTCATTCATTGTTGTATCCCAATATGGATGATCTGAAGCTTCTGCAAATGTCTCTGGATCATGAGTTTCTGAAACTTGAGCCAAAAGAGAAGAGGCTCACTGGAACTATGAACGTGTCTGACACTAATCTGAAGGATCACCGACAAGATCACCAGCTGCTTTCCGTGTTGAATAGACCCATCGAGGAAGCAGTGGAGCTGGTGCTGGTTCAAGTTCAAAGGACTCATCTGGAGGAGGGTGAGCAGGCGGAGGTGGATTTTCATCCTCACTGTGATCATCTAAAGAAGAAACCAGAGCATGAGAAGGCACAAATTCTGAAGATGGCTCGCTGGCCGAAGAAGGCACAATTGTCGAATTAGGTTCGCAGGCCAAGAGTTTTTCATCAAATTTAACATCTCTTCTAATAATAACTTCATTACAATGTGATTGAAGAAGTCTGTAACCTTTGACATCTTTAGAATGACCAACAAATATGCACTTCTCACTTTTAGGTTGCAATGCTTTCCTTTTCTCATCAGGAATGTGGGCCCATGCTATACTGCCAAATACACGGAAGTGACTTACATTTGGTTTAATTTTAGTCCAAGCTTCTTCTGGTGTTATATTTTTAAGAGCCTTTGTGGGAGTGCGATTGACTATGTAATTTGCACAGTTGATTGCTTCTGCCCAATACTGTAGACTTAATCCCTTAGATTGGATCATACAATTAGCCATTTCTTTTAATGTGC
>JASDQU010102160.1:35856-47154 GCA_032191745.1 Picea mariana | reverse complement strand
TAGTTCTTTAATTTTTTGATTGGTGTTTTGAAAACACTTTCCTCCTTTATACCCATTTTAGATTTGTAATTATCACACTTGCATGTGTCCATTTTAGATTTGTAATTGTCACACTCGCTTATGTTTTTTTATGTCACACTCAATTAATTTTAGTTTAAATGATTCAATCAATTCATCGTTCCAATCAATTCACTTGTGAATGTCAACAACCCGATTATCCAAATCATATAAGGAGCCCTATAGTTCTTTAATTTTTTTATTGGTGTTTTGCAAACACTTTCCTTCTTTAACCATTTTAGATTTATAATTGTCACACTCGCTTGTGTTTGTTTATGTCATGCTCGCTTGTACTTGATCACTTACTTGTTGCCAACCTTAGGGCATTGAGTACTACCAATCATTCACCGCTTTGTGTGAGTTTTAGAGTGACTTGTCTTTGATGAAAATGACCTCCTTATTCAATTTCAGGAAGTCTCTTTGACAAATTTTCACTATATGATTCAACAATTTACTTTGTTTAGTGAATCAACCTTGTTCTTCATTTTTTTTTTCAATTTTTACAACTGAATGATTTAAAAAAATGAGGAAAATAGACCTCCTTATTCAATTTCAGGAAGGTTTTTTGACAATTTTTCACAATACAATTCAATAATTTACTTTGTTCAATGACTAAATCTTCTTCAATTTTTACAACTGAATGATTCAAAAAAGGAGGAAAATAAACATTTTTTCACAATAAAATTCAACAATTTACTTTGTTTAGTGACTTGACCTTCTTCTTCAACTTTTTCAATATTTACTAGTGATTGATTCAAATAAAGGAGGAAAATAGACCTCCTTATTCAATTTCAAGAAGTATTTTTGACAATTTTTCACAATACAATTCAATAATTTACTTTGTTTAGTGACTCAATCTTCTTCTTCAATTTACTTTGTTTAGTGACTCAACCTTCTTCTTCAATTTTTTTGATTTTTTTTTCAATTTTTTACAAATGAATGATTCAAAAAAAAGAAGGAAAATAAACAAATTTTCAAAATACAATTCAATAATTTACTTTATTTAGTGACTCAACCTTCTTCTTCAATCACAAAGGAAAATACTCATGGTCTCCCATAACTATTCAATCGTTGTTATGATTTTAGGGCATGTTTCATTATGAACAAAATAGTCTAGAATCAATTTCAAAATGTGGGATGTGTGACATTACAAAATAATTAAAAAATATTTATGCTTTGTGTTTGTTAGATAGAGTTTCTGGACAAAATTGTGTATGGGTTTAGAAACGTCCAAAATTTTGAGTGGACACTCCACGTCCCATCATAAAAAACAAACAAACAAACAAAACTATTATAAAAAAAGTTAGAGATTTTGATTTCTTCAAAGAAGGTTTGTAGATTTAAACCTCTGAATTTCTAATCTGATCCAAAGACAAAAAATCAAAATTTGTGTTGCTTCGTAAATTTAGATTTATAGTACATATTGAAAGTTTTTTTTTTTTTTTTGGGTGAATAAAAAGAGAAAATTCCTATTATAAAACTTTTACAATACAAAAAGCCACATGGCGACAGTCTGCTAGCCGTTCCGCCAAATTAGCAGAAACTGGGACAGGTGGCAAACTGTGATGTCATAGTAAAAAATGGCAATCCGCCATCTGCCCTGCCAAACAGAAACCAGGGCAGGTGGTGGATTCGAGTCTGTGCAACATTGCGCTAAGAAACCATGACAGTCAATAGACATAGACTGAAAATTAACAGTAAAACTATAAAACATAGACATAGACATGATTGTAAAACTGCTCTGTAGCAGCGCAAGGAGTCGAGATGAGAATGCTCGTGATAGCCAAAGTAAGTAAATTAACCATTTTCACCTGAGTTCGTGTCGCTCAGGTCACCGCTGAGGGGGTCGTTCCTAGGCTGGAGCACAAATGGCCTAGCACAAGTCGGACACCTCTAGGCAGCTGGTGTGTTCGAGTAGGCCTCGTACAACATATCAATTATTTGATGCATGAGGATGCCTTAGTGAATTTGATCACCCATATGGCTTCTGAGCTAAAAAACGAGTGCTAACTGCTTCGGATGGAATAAGGGTGGTGGTTCTTGGCTAAAATCCAGGAGTGTCGAGAGTGGTGGTGGTGCCAAGACTGGGCTGCCCTCCACCTCCAAACCAAAGACTGTCGTCGCCTCGCCTAAGTCCTCCTGAGCCACTTCCCTATCCTTCGTTGTCTCGAGCTTCTCCATTGTCTCGAGCTCCTCCACCACCTCGCCTGAGTCTTTGATTTGAATGGTGTCCTTAGGGTCGAGGTGGAGGAATTCCTCCTCCATTATGCATGTAGTCTCTTCCCTAGCCTCCCGCGCTTGATGGATTGTGCCTGAAGCACTTGTGCTTGTTGGGAATTGGTTGGGGGGATGCCAATTGTTTGGTATAGTGAAGAGGAGGAATTTCAGAGGGAATTGGATAGGTTCCTTTGGAATCTCCTCCTCCACGTACGCCATCAATAACGTTCTGGGATTCTCCCTTCGTTGAGTACATGCTATGGACAAGACTCGCTCCAGTCGTTACACCCTCCTCTGTCTAGCAGCAAAACTATACCAGGCAGGGCCACGACACGGCCTGCCTCTATCCCTCGGCATGGTGGGGCAAGGGAGGGTGAAAATGAGTAAGGTAAGAGTAATGTGAGCCAACTGGTAGTTGCACCAGTGCTCAGAGCATTTGAGCTGGTGGAACACCGAGGTAAAATGGTTCCATCCTCCGCTGTGCAAGATGATAACGTTGAGGCCCCACATGATCGCTGCATCGAGATTCCCCCATCCATTGCACCTCATGATCGCCATTTTTCTCGTGCAAGGGAACTATCCTCCACTTGTTACAATGAAAAAACTCTTTATGGCCCAAGGTAAACCACAACAGACAGGTATGACTGCAGAAATCAACTCAATTCCAACATATGCTATATAAACGAATGTGCAATATAAGAAAGAGGCCTACCTCGATCCAACGTTCGACGATGTTCCACCGTTGAGCACTTTGACCCAAAGCTTTATACCTGCAAGAAGTTCTCAACGAACAAGCAGAGCAAGTACATAGTGATGATATAAAAGAGGTTAGCACATTAGATAGCATAATCCATTAATAAACATTACAAACACGCCCATGGATAATAATCATATATTTGCAAGATACCAATAGGACGGGAAAGGAGTATTTCTATTAATAATTGATCAGTAGAAGTGACAACATTACAGACTTATGTGTCGACACGGTTCGAAACCAAGAAACCGAGTTCCTTCCAATTGGGTCTCCACCACTTCAATCCTCCACCAAAGGCAAGCTCATAGGAAAGAGGCAATGAGGTCCTCTCAACAATAGGGAAAGAGCTTGGGGGTTGAACATTGTGTTCAAACTTGAGGGACAAAGGGATGCAGACTCAATATGAAGTAATTTCTCCAGAGTAACTTTGCTCTCAAAGTTGAATGCTTTCTCCTCTTTTCCATAGCTCAAAATTGTGCTCTTATAGCCTTCAGAATGCAACTAAAGGGCTGAGTTGGAACGTTTCCAGTATATGGAAGGCCAAGGATCAAATATCTTCTATCGTGACATGGAAACCCGACCTCATTTTGTATTTTTTGGCACAAATCCTGATATACGCGAGCTGTAGTGGAGCAGCAAGCGTATACGCATCTTCTATAACTGATAGGGAGCGTATATGTGGAAAAATGTATATTTTTAGCTCTGGATTCATAAAAAAGGGACGATAAGTCTGCATAGGGAAATGGAAAAAGGCCCCATGTGCAAGATAGCAATGGTGAGGCAAATCTTGTTATAACACCACTGCTTGACGGGCAGTAATGGATTCCTTCCATTTAATGGTGAGGGGAAGGGAGTCGTCCTGCCATATTAATGGCATGGGTCTGGGGCAGGCTACGTGGCCACCCTACGCTACGTAGCACCCCATCCGGGATTGGATAATCATTCCTGGCCAGGTCCAAGCATCAGTGTGAAAGCTTGGAGCAGGGAGAGGTTTGTGTGTTCCAATGAATCAACTCCATCATGGAAGCCACCCCTTCATTTGCCAAAAAATCAACTACTTTGTTTGCCTCTCTTTTCACATGTGAGGGGATGATGGTGATGTTGGGTTGTAGGACGGATCAAAATTCTTCCAGGAATCTTGAAAGTCTCCAACTGGGAGAGACCTCCAGGGGATGTGCCCCATGAATAATTTTGGTTATGAGTTGAATGATGATCTGAGAATCCCCCTCCACTATGATTTTTTTTAGGTGGTGGTCCGTTGTTGTATTGATTCCTCTAAGGAGGCTCCAGAGCTCAACAACATTGTTTGTATTGAAACCGAGATATCCTGCTGCATAGTAGAGAATTTTCCCTTTTGAGTTTCTGAGGATGGCACCAAAGCCTACCAGATCTGAATTCCCTTTTGACGCACCATCAAAGTTTAGTTTAATGAAACCTGTGGGTGGGGGGGACTAGGTGCTTGGGTTGCTGGTTGATCTATTGACCACAGGGCTCCGTATTTTACCGGTAAGATTGAGTTTCCAGGTTTGAAGGATATGACTTTCACCCAGGCTACACTTTAGGTCCTTTTGGGACCATTTCCCACTCTTAATTGTTTCCTGAATCAAGTTCATGATTCTTTCCCACGTTGAGCTGGGGGGGGAGGTAGTCGATTGAAAAATCCTTTTGTTTCTTTCCTTCCAGATTAGCCAGATGATGAAGCCAGGTAGAAGCTGCCAAATGCAATCCAGGATTGGCTTTTGATAAGAGATAGAGTCCTAGTTTTCCACTGTGCTTATGATACTGGCCATGTTCTTGTTGGAGCAGTGCATTATTTGAGTACCCAAATCCCAAATTGTCTCACTGTAGTGGCAATGGTTGAATAGATTCTCCATTGTTTCTTCCTGTTGCTGATAGAGGTAGCAGATGGAGGGGCCTATGAAACCCCGTTTCCTAAGATTGTCCCAGGTGAGGATGCAGTTTTGGACTGTGAGCCATAAGAACATGGACACCTTAGGTTAGAGTTTTGGATTCCAAATCTTACCCTAGATGTTATCCTTGGGTTGTTCCTAGTAATTCCCCTGTAATTAGTAGGCTTCCTTGACCGAGAAGTTGACTTATGTGGAGTGCCCCCATCTGAGAATGTCCGGATCTTCTCTGATGTAAATTTTTCGTTGATTTGCACAAGCTTATCAGGCCTGTAGATCCAGCTCCATTTGAAAGTGAAGTTCATGTGGTTTAGTCTTCCAAATGTGCCATGGTCGGTACCCCTCATTCGCTCTCCATAGATCCTTTACCCACCGGAAGTCCTCAGACTACATTTGTTGTCGTAGGGGAGCGAGTTCTTCTAGAGTGGATAAAGGTGGTTGTTGTTGCCGAGAGTCCTGCCAGAACATGGAGTGTTCCCCATTTCTGATCTCCCAGAAAGCATGCTTATGAATTAGCATTCTGTTGTTCCAAGCCATGTTCCACATATTGGATCCCTGAATTTGATTGTTGAATTTGATTAGTTGCTCTTCTCTGGTAGAGGGATCATATTTATTTTTCCAGATTTTTACCCAGAGTTCTATGGGGTGCTTGAGCCATCGCCACCACAGTTTTGCCCCCATGACTTGATTTAATTTCCCTAGGTCCTTAATCCCTAGGCCCTCTAAATATTTAGGTTTGCAGAGCTTGTCCCAACCTACCAGAGCCCGCTTCTTGTTTGGGTGATGCCCATTCCATAAGAAGCAGCATTGAATGTTCCTAATGTCTCAGATGATAGACTGGGGGGTTGCTAAGGCGGTAAAGAGGTAGGTTGGAAAGGCTTTAAGAATGAACTTTAGAAGCACCAACATTGCTGCAAGATTAAGAGGTCTGAAGGTCTAGTTGTTGAGTTTATTGGATATGGAGAGTATCAGGTTGTCCCAGAAGATGTTACGAGCGACCGCTCCTATGAGTGGAACGCCTAGATGATTGGATGAAAGGGAGCTCTTGAGGATGCCCAGGAGGTAGAAGATATGATTTTGGACAACCAGCGGGGTATTGAAGAAGTAGAGCTTATATTTTTCAAGGTTTAAGGCCATTCCTGAAGCGTTAACAAAGTCTGTGAGGATGGAGTTGAGCTTAATGGCTTCCCAGGCAGTTAGAGTGTTCAGTAGGAGGGTGTCATTGACAAACTAGCTATGAGAGGGGGTGGTTGAATATTGTGTAGAGGTAGGCCTTTAAGGGAGCCTTCCAAAATAAATGCTTTGAGGTAGCGTCCCAGTCCCTCCGCCATTATGACAAAGAGGAAGGGGCAGAGGGTGTCCCCTTGTCGGATTCCTTTGGTGGGAGAGAAGGGCTGGGAAGGCACTCCATTAACCAAGATAGAGAAAAAGGATGAAGAAGTGAGCCTCATGATCCAAGCTACCCAGAGATTGTCGAATCCAAAGGCTTCAAGGAGGGAGCACATGTACTGCCAATTGATCCTGTCAAAAGCTTTAGAGAGGTCAAGTTTGATGAGAATACCTGGATTCTTTGTCGTTTTCAATGAGTGGATAACCTCGTGAGCTAGGGTAACATTGTCCATGATTTTTCTACCTTCCACGTAGCCCACCTGCTCTTTGGAGATAATAAAAGGTAGAATCGGTTTGAGATGCATGGCTATGACCTTTGTGATGATTTTGTAGATGACATTACAGAGAGATATCGGTCGATACTATTTGGGATGCATGACCATTTCCTCTTTTGGGATGAGCATGAGGAAGGTGGCATTGAAGGATATGAGGACTTGTCCCGAGGTTCTTGATTCCTCCACCACCTGTCAGAATTCTTCTCTGATCATTGGCCAACAGTAGTGGAAGAAGTCCGTCGTGAAGCCATCTGTACTGAGAGATTTACCTGGGGGGATTTCCTTAACAGCTTGATCAGCTTCCTCTTGAGTGATGGGCCTCATTAGGGCTTCATTATGTTCTTGAGTGATTAGGGAGGGTATGTTCCTGGTGATTTTGTTGATCGTTGGAAATCTGTCATCGTTGGGTTCTATTAGGAGGTCTTTGTAGTATTTAGTTAGTTTTTATGCTATTATGTTATGGTCCCTAACGGGATTAACCTAAGCGTCCTCCAGCTGGGTTATTTTGTTTATGTATCTACGATGCACCATGGATCGATGAAATAATTTGGTGTTCTTTTCGCCTTCTTTGAGCCATTGTACCCTGGATTTTTGTCGCCATAGTATTTCCTCTTGCTCCTTTCTTTCTTCCAATTCCGCCTTGAGCTCCTCCTCTTCCTTCATTAATGATCCAGGTGGATATCATTGGCCACCCACCTTTTCCATCTAGCTCAAAACAACTTTCTTGCAATTTTGATAATTTACTATTTTTAAGAAGTTTTTCGGGTCATAAACTTCCGGAGCCGTTTTGAGGCCCTAAACAATGTTTTTTGGGGTATGTTGAATGCAAATTTTGTAGTCCTTGGATAGATCTTTCCAATGGGCTATCATATGCCTAAAACGAAGATCGTATGCAAAAGTTACGACCCCGGGAAGTTGATGTATTGACTTACCCAAACGGGGCCCACATGACTTTTGGCGCTTCATCTCCTAGGGTTGGGTTTTTGGATGTTTAGGGTTTTTGAAACTCCTGTTTATTGTAAAAATGCCTTGAGAGCCTCATTGTAATGATGTTCTTGCAAATGAGCGCAACCGTCACATTTCTTCTCAGAGATAAGCCGCCACCATTCCAACAAGCTTGTTTTCCGCTGCATTTTACAATTTCAGCTTATTTCTTTATTGAATAGAAAACCAATTTTACTCTATCTCTGTTATTCTGTGTTAAGCATCTAGTAATAATCTGTAGTCATTTCATTCTGCTCATAAAATCCGGATCAATTAAGGTTGTCGTTCTATTCCCCATTATGAAGGTCTTTTGTGGGATTTCCAATCGCTGCTCGATTTCTTGGATTCTTTGCAAGATGTTCCCAAAGACAATTTTATTCCAGTATTTTAGTTGTGACTTGAAATTTTTGAGCCGCTGTTGGAATTTGTACATGCAGGTGCCATGTTCTATTTCTGCTTGCTTCCACCAGGAATTTGAGAGCTGATAGAATTCAAGGTGGGAGAGCCAGAATTTCTCAAATCTGAAGGGCTTGAGTTTGGGCGTCGCTCCTGCATCCAGATAGAGCAAGACAGGCCAGTGGTCCAAGCCTGTTTTTGGTAGGATGTTGGCCTCAATGGTAGGATCTTGCAGCAACATAGCTTCTGAAATGAGGAAGCGGTCTAGCCGACAAGCTACATTTTGATGTCCATATCTATGATTGGACTAGGTGAAAATACCATTCCTAGTTTCTATATCTACTAGTTCCAGTTTGTCTATAAGGGCGCGAAACTTATCATTGTCTTGATCAAGCCTTTTGATGCCTCATGTCGTTTCCTCCAACGTGAGGATAATGTTGAAATCGCCTCCTAGCAACCAGTTGAGCAAGCTCAATAGTGATTTGACAATGGTTATTCGTTTCAAGAAAATCTCTTTGTCCTGGGTGCTCTGAGGTCCGTAAGCATTTGCAATATCGCCTTCTTTGGTAGATACTATGACTTTGAAGTGAGCCGTAATCATGCCCATGATGGAGAAGGGTTTATCTATGATGACTATTGATGGATTCCATAAGATCGCCAGACCGCCTGCCACCCCGTTGGAGTAAGTGTGAAGGGCGTCGCAACCTCTCCAACGATGCCGAAAGATGACCTCCACTTCTTCTCTAGCATATTTTATCTCTTGCAAGAGGAGAATGTCTGGATTCTCAACACGTATGCAGTCTCAAAGAGTCCTCTACTTAGATCTTCCATTGAGCCCTCTAATATTCCATGCTATGATCTTCATCATGATGAGTTGGGAGGTGGATGGAGGTATCCCTCCATGAGCCTTTGGATCTGGCCTGAGTTGAGCATAAAGTTACCTACTTCCTTGATGAGCTGTTGGGATGATTTGCATCCATGTCTTTTGATTTCCTGGGAGGTTTGTTTTGGCTTAGTAGCTAGGTCTAAGGATATACCTAGTCGTGCGGTGGAGCCTGTGATGGAGTCAATGAAGACCTTGTGAACCTTTCTAAGTTGTTCCACTGGAATGGTGTGTTGATCCTTCCGGTTGAGGGCTTCCTCCAGTTTTTCGAGATCTATGTCCACCAGATCTTGCTCATCTAGCTGCATGAGAGTATCCCCACTTTCATCTGGCTTATCCCCTTGCAAATCTTCTTTTCCTTTTTCAGATTGGTGCGTGGCTTTGCCTTTTTCTTACTCCTGGCTGCCATTTTTGTGCGGTTCTCCTACCTCTTCTTCTCCTAGAAGTTGGTTAAGAATGTCATAAGAGTTCTTTGTGGGTATTTTCATAGTGTTGTCTTGATCCTGCTTCCTGGGTGGGTGTCGTTTCCTACTTGTGACAGTGGTGAAGCCATCCTTTTTCTTTCCCTCTCTGACTTTGGGGATCTGAGCATTCAAGTGGTAGTCCCGAAAGAGGTGGTCGTGTTCGTGACACTTCCTGCAGCGGAAGGGAATATGCTCATAATCCATTGTTTGATTCCAGACTTCATTATGATACTCTAGGGTTACTGAAACCGGTAGAGCTTTTGAGATATCCATGTAGACACAAATTCGAGCATAAGAGGTGCATTTTCTTCGTTTTGTGGCTTTCGAGGATTTAACATATTGTCCCACAGTATTTCCTATACCCATTAGTATTTCCTCCAGCCAGAATTCCCGTGGCGGGGTGTAAAGCCTGATCCATACTGGAGCCGTCGTAAAGTCTTCCTTCTTTGGGCTGAAGCAACTTGTCTAGAATCGAAGAAATAACCCTACTGAGTTGTATAAGTATGGCCCATTATCAAAAAAATTTTCCTTGTCTTTCAGATTGTAAAGGATGATTGTTAAGAACCCCTTGGAGCTGAGCTGAACTCTGTAATCTCCTTTGGGGTTCCACTAGTCCTTGATCCATCTCAAGAGGTCTCGTTCTGAGGGCCAGAGACCTAGGAACTTGCTTATGAGGGCGTGATCCCGCATGAACTAAGTGTGTTCCCCAACCCTGGTTGAGCTTATGAGATATCTTGGAGGATTATCAGATTGGGGAATGCATTTTCCTGGTTCCCATCCTTGAGATTCCTTTGGATGAGACGTGTTTGGCTCCACATCCATTGTTTTGTTGAATCCATGCTCTTTGGCCAGTAGTTTCTCTCTCAAGTGCAACAACGGCTCAAAAGCAGAACTCTTGGCATGCATTCCAGCTCTGTCATTCACTGCTACATTCATGTGCGAGGGGGGTTCCCCCCCCTTATTGTTTGGCAAGGAGCGACAAAGATCGGAAGAGCGGNAACGTATCTGTTCAAACCAGCGTGTCTTGTGTAGTTGTTTCGTTTGCAGGAGGAATAGACCATACAGAGTTTCTCTAGGGTTTCAGAGGCTCCGACCGCTCTACTCTAAATGTTTCACATACCGAAAGTTATTCCATTGATCACCTTTATTTTTCTCTGTACTACCACTGCCGCAAGGATTCTTTCCACTGGTAGTGGTTGTTTCGATGCCAAAATTGCTTGCGCAGAAGACTCGTGTAATTTCGCCAACTACTAAAATTAAAAGGCAACAATTAATAGTTGAAATGGAGCTCTGTTTGGCGGATCTTAAGAAAATGTTGTAGAGAAATTTAAGTGGAAAATGTGGATCCAGATGACAACTCATACAAAGGTGAAATTTAAGTTTTTTTCCCTGCTTATTGGTAAATTTTGTAATAGTGATATAAATGATTAATGTCAAATAATATACCAAGTATATTTTTCATCATTAAATGATAAATTTTATATAAAAAAATTTGTTATGTCCCTGTGGGGACATATAGTGACGAGGCTTTATTATTAAGCACTCAAATGCCCCATCTGATGTTTGTGTAGGCAAAGGTTTGACTTGGGTTTGGATTTATTTTATTAAATGACATTTTGTTGGAAATTATTTATATCCTGCCTATTTAAGTCTGCGTTGTTGACGTCATCCTTAGGTTCTAGAGTGAGGGAGGAGGAGGGTCTAGTAGTGGATGGACGTTGACATATTGTGTGCAGGAATTATGCTTGGCATTGAATTTTTTCAGGCATGCATTTAATGGTTTTCTTGGGCATCAGTGTTCATTGGATTGTTTTGGTATTTCGGGTCCGTTGGCTGGTATTTCACTGTGTTTTTTCATTATTGAGGTGTTTGTTTAGTGGGCCCTGGTCTCTAATTATTATGGAGATCACAACATGGCTAGTTTACTTGTTAGCATTTGGCCATAGTATCTCTGTTTGGTTATATGCCTAAG
>JASDQU010102160.1:20050-34374 GCA_032191745.1 Picea mariana | reverse complement strand
ATAAATGTAAGAGGAATTACTAGAAGGTTCCTCCTCTAGAATGTTGTTGGCCTTTGACCAAGTTTTGAGGAAACATTGGTTGTGTTTGACCACTTTTGGGACTTCGACAGGCTGGTCGAAGATGGAGTGTCCAGGCGGAGCTAAGATCACGAGATCTCGCTTGTTTTGCGGGCTTGTGGACCGGGCAAAGGGTTTACTAGGGTTTATGTAATGGGTTATGGGATGTCGGCCCATGGGTTTACCCATGTTTAGACCTTTTTGTAAAAGTATATAGGAAGGAATGTAATTTAGAAAGTAGTAGAAGCTTAGTGCAAGAAATGTAAGAGATTTGGTCGATTGGCTATGTGCATGATATGTTAGTAAGGCTTTGTGCTAGTAAGGAGTTGGCTCTTTGCCTTGACCTGATTTTGGGAAGGAGGATCTGGTGCGCAACGTGCAAATCTCCTGTCCTCTGCGGAGTTTGGCTCTGTGGCTTTGTGCACAGGAGTAGATGAATGTAAGAAGATTGAAAACTAATAAAGAAGAAGAAGAAGTTGGTGGACGTAGCCCCACACTGGGGTGAACCACGTATATCCTGTGTCTTGATGTGCTTTGTGCGATGTTGTTTATGTGTTTATCTGCTTAGTGCGGTTGTTATAATGTATGATGAATGCATCTGATGTCGTTGATTAGTGCTTGATGGTATTAAATATAAATGAATGCTAGATCCAAGCTAATGCTATGTGCTAAGTGAATGGAAGTACTTGATCTTTATGGTTACTACGTTGATTTGTAAAAAGGGTTTAATCTACGATGTGAATGAGATTCAAGAAACTAATGCATATTGTTGTTTAAGTCCTTTGTTAAGTATTGTAATCACATATCTGTGTCCCAGCCTGGTTGTAGACACCTGAGTCTTGAAACCCCCCTTGCCTCTACCTCGGATGAGACTTCATTTTCTTCGCAGGTGTTGCCGAAAGGGTCAATAGTTAGGGTTTTGTTGGTGCGTTGTTGAAGCATTGAACCTTGGGTCTGCCCCTGTGCCAACAAATGGTTCCGTTGGTGGGACTTGAAACTGTGATTGCTGGGAACTGAAGAAAACAAAAATCTCTGTGTGTAGATCTGTTGTTGTAGTGCGCAATATTCTAATTGACTTGCGAAACTCTGTGCTAATAAAGAAACTAGATCTGAAGAAAAAAGGAAAGATCTTAAAGCTTTTTGCTCTGGTAAAGGTAATATAAGTGGAAATTTTTTCTTCGAAAGTATGAATCTAGGTATGTTTGATAGAATTTGTCCTAGCCTGAATGTTAGGGCACAGTTAGAAGAAGGAGTTGATTTGAATAAATTTTGATAGAAATAGAGAAAAAAATGTTATTCCTATGCATAAAAATAATTTTTGGACTAATAAGTGGATGCGGGAACCTAGAAAGATTTTTTGCATATTGCAGGTCCAACACTGTGATCCCAGTGTGTAGTATAGGAAAGGGTGGGGCTCGTTTAAAATAAAGAGAGGAATGACACAATGTTATAATTGTATAAGATCGAGACATCTTGCTAAGGAATGCCCTGTTTGAGGATTTCCCAAGGATGATTGCTAAAATTGAAAAGATGAACGTGAGACAAGAAAACTATAAAGAAGGTCAAGAGACTAAGGATATGTTAGAAAATCAGAAAGAGAAAGAATCAGAGAAAACTCAGACTATGTTAGTACAGTTAAAAGAAGCAATGGATGACCATAAGGATGTCAGTTTGTCCGAGATATTGAAAGAAAAACAACGCATAGTCACAAGAATAGAAGACTTCGACATAGACTGTGTATTGGATGAAGAAACACATCTGAACATTATGCCAGAAAGCACCTGGGAAATTTTGGGAAAGCCTGCTATGATACCTTCATTGGGAAGGATAGGCTTGTTTAAAGGAAAGATGATAACCCTATGTGGAAGAGTTACTAACATACCTATGATTGCTCATGAAACATTGACTGAAGAACATTTTGAAGTCATTAAGTTTATTGAGAACAACGCCCCTTTTCCACTTTTGTTAGGAAATACTTTGATTGAGAAGGATTAGATCAAAAGGAAAGCAGAGGAGGAAGCCACAGAACATAAAAAGCAAGAACTAAGGGACCTCATAACCAGAAAAATATAGCGACTAATGGGAGAACAAGAGGATAAGTCGAAGAAATAGAGGGCAAGAGAATTAGCTGTCAAATTTAAAGAATGCAAGAAGGTTTGAAGGACCTATCCATGCAAGAAGAAAGTATGTCCACCCAGGACCTAGTACACAAAGAGGTATTACCTTTGAAACCTTTGAAAGAACATCAACAACGCGAAGTCACCATGCTACGAAAAGATAAGCATAAGAATGGAAAGAGGAATTCAGAGACTTAGATCACAAGAAAGAAGGGAAGGAAACTCAGTAAGAAGAAAGCTAAGCTAGAAAAACTACAGGAGGCTCCAGAAAAGACTTCGCAGAAGGCAGATCTGTAGAAGTTGAACCTCGTCGGAATAGCAAAACCACGTAGAATGGGACTTCACCACGATGAAGCTATATGACCGTTAGAGGTGCCCCAATCGTTAGAATAATGCTCTGAAACGACAGAAACATAGTTATTGATGGAAAGACCGTCGTTGGACCGTTGGGACCGCGCCATAACAGACTGATTCGCATTGATTGACGCATTCCTGCCCGTTGGAGGAATATGTTACGACGCTTTCTTATTTAACCCGTCGGATGCTGTGTCAGGACCATTTTTTGCCACCTGTGATTATCCGAGCTAATAGAGAATCGATTGCATATCATGCTGTGAAATCTAGACCTCACCATCCATTTGATTACCTCGCTTGTCCGCTCACCTACCCGATCTATTTGATTACAAGTGTGAATGTCAGGCGAACATAGAGCATTGGAGACGTCTGTGGAGGAGATTCTCATGGATCTCTTGGTTGAGAGAGTTATATCTGTAGGAATACATGCATCGTTGACTGGAGGATTGCAAGCATCCCCCTCGACTAGACGTCGTTCCAGTCATACTACTGAGAAGCGAAGCAAGCACTGCGATGATTTGGCTAATGCGAAGCAAATCCCATCGATCTTGCCAGATTATATACCGCCTTTGGCTGGCGCGGTCAATCGTGACAATATCCCATGTGAATTTGAGTACACGCTAATCACTGCGTACATCTTGAAGGGGACACATCCCATCTCTGAAGAACAACGACTTTAACCTCGGAGATAGGAATAACTACACGATGCTTGCGCCACATAGGTATTTGATGAAGATGACTAGGAAGAAGCCATGCATAGTCTCCTAGCTATGGATTAAGGAGCTCGTGCAATCAATGATCCTGAATGTAATGAAGATCCCTCACTTTGGCCGACATAAGGAGGTTAACGCCTACGTTAAAATCCTCCTGTCGTGCTATCATAGAGGATATCTATGGCTCAACAGGCGCGTCACTGTGGATCTGGCATTGATCCACCTCATCACAGGACTGAGCATGCAAGGATCGGACCCTTAACAGTTCTACCCAGGGAAGACTTCAGATTGCTCCCTGGCACAACACATAAAGGAGGGTTATGGCGATGTAGAGAAGGGAAAGTGGGGCTACAAGGTAGCCTCCATCCAGGATGGCGCAGTGTGCCTATATTGTCATCTTATAGGTGGCAAGATCGTCAGAAAGAACCATCCCACGCAGGTCATTAGATTCGTAGTAGACCTCGCAGGAAAGTGTGTGGAGGGGATGCAAATGAACTGGGTGAGTTACCTCGTCAACAAGCTGGAGAAGGACTGCCACGAAGTGCAGGATCAGGGCTATGAATTCCATTTCAGTTGGTTACTGGTACTGATCGCATTTGTTTCTTGGCAGATGCCAGAAGGAGCGACATTTCTAGAAGTTGAGCCATCAGAGTCGTTGGCCGCAAGGTTCTCGACCTTGTGGTATAAAAATGATATGTCGAAGCAGTGGCAATCGAACGTTGTCTTCCATGCTTACTACCAATAGTTGAAGGGTGCTATTGAAGCATTTCCACGCATGACACCGAATACATTGCACCAGTACAAATGACTATCGAAGTTTCACACAGATCGACACTTTATCTACATCACTATGCGTAGGGATGAGAGTAAGGAGGAATTTCAGACTTATTATAAGCTGACCGACAAAGATATGGAGGAGATCACCAAAGAATGGCCAAAAGAGTTCCTTGTACCAGTTGAGGATGCAAAAATCTATGGCCTCGACATCATTGGAAGTCCCTTGGTCACTCGGGTTGAACATGATGGACATGCTAGCACGAAGAAAAAGAAGAAAAAGGAGAAAGTGCAGAACATATAAACTGATGATGAGGACAATGCCTCAGAGGAAAGCAGGCCCGACTCACCCGCAAGAGGAGTAGGAGATGAAGTGAACTAAGAATAAGGAGGGGAAGAAGGAGAAAAGTAAGACAAAGGTAAAGTTACACCGCCAAAGGACCCCCTTACCGAGGTCGAAACATCGAAGAAGAGGAAGGTTTCTCTGCAGAAAACCTCATCAAGAAAGAAGATGTGTGCCAGTAAGCCCAAGATGAAGTCCACGCTCAAAGAGGGGGACGTCGATATAATCATCAAAACTGTGGAGGACGCTTCAGAGGATTTCTTGTTGCACTATGGAGCAAAGCAGGAGACATTGTATGAACGAATAGAAAAGGAGCTGAAGGAGATACAACAAGCCATCCATTCGAGCCACGCAGTACCTACTGCGCCTTCTTCATCGAAAATTGCAAAATTTGGGGATGATCCCACCCAATTACGAAGATTAGCAGATGCAATAGAGGCTCGACTTCAGTGAGCCCAACAAGAAAAGGAGCAGGCTACAGAAGCCTTGAAGCAAGAAAAGGAGGAGGTCTTAGAGCAACTTCGAGTTGCACAGAAGGAGAAAGATGAAATTCAGGCGATGTTCGAGGAGGACAATGTAAAGGTACAGAAAGAAAAATACCAACTGCTTGCAGAGCAGACTGCGATCAAAGAGGCAGTGACTAAAGCACTTTGCTCTGTGCCTGGCTTGGCACAGGAGGAAGAAGAGTCAGCCAAGATTCAAGTGGGGAAGCTCGTTGAGGCCATTCAACAGCTTCAAGTGAGAGTAACAGAGTTATAACTCCAACCAGTGTTGAGCACTCCGCAAGAAGTGTGTGATCAAAGGGAGGAAGTCTCTAGGAGCACAGTTGGAAGGATCAAGACACCCACATATGAATGTAAGCAATTAAGTAATCGTAGTGCACGGACCTACAAACGCCTTGCAAAAGATCTAGAGCTAAGGAAACTAGATGCACAACAACAAGAATCCACCGTGCAAGAACAGATGAAGTCACTCACTGCAATTGAGAACATGAAGAGATCATAGGAGCAACACGCAGTCCAACACCAGATTACTTCCATCCAGAGAAAAGCCATGGAGGTTACACAGAGATTACAACTGGTGCAGGACGAATCCTGCATGATTTTTGAAGAGATTGAAGGATAAGGCTCGCAACTAGACCAAGTGGTTGCGACAATGGAACAACACCTGGAAGGGCCTATTAGAGAGCAAGTGATTTAGGAGTTCGTCGAGAAGGAGGCTCTGGCGAAGCAGCAAGTCGAGGTAGCGTGAGCTAGGCTCAAGGCCTTTGAAGATCTGAGTGACTCGGGACGAGTCACATGTGAGTGTTGGGGGCCTGTTGGCTCTTTTCCAAGTTTTGAGGAAACATTGGTCATGTTTGACCACTTTTGGGACTTCAACACACTGGTCGAAGATGAAGCACCCAGGCAGAGCTGAGATCATGGGATCTCGCTTGTTTTGTGAGCTTGTAGACCGAGCAAAGGGTTTACTAGGGTTTATGTAATGGGTTATGGGATGTCGGCCCATGGGTTTACCCATGTTTTGGCCTTTTTTTAGAAGTATATATAGGAAGGAATGTAATGTAGACATTAGTAGAAGATTAGTGCAAGCAATGTAAGATATTTGGTTGATTGGCTATGTGCATGATATGTTAGTAAGGCTTTGTGCTAGTAAGGAGTTGGCTTTGTGCCTTGCCCTGATTTTGGGAAGGAGGATTTGGTGCGCAGTGCACAGATCTCCTGTCCTCTACGGAGCTTGGCTCTGTGGCTTTGTGCATAGGATCAGATGAATGTAAGAAGATTGAAGACTAATAAAGAAGAAAAAGAAGTTGGTGGACGTAGCCCCACACTGGGGTGAACCACGTATATCCTGTGTCTTGATGTGCTTTGTGCGATGTTGTTTATGTGTTTATTTGCTTAGTGCGGTTGTTATAATGTACGATGAATGCATATGATGTCATTGCTTAGTGCTTGATGGTATTAAATATAAATGAATGCTAGATCCAAGTTGATGCTATGTGCTAAGTGAATGGAAGTGCTTGATCTTTATGGTTATCACGTTGATCTGTAATAAGGGTTTAATCTGCGATGTGAATGAGATTCAAGAAACTAATGCATATTGTTGTTTAAGTGCTATGTTAAGTATTGTAATCACAGATTTGTGTCCCAGCCTAGTTGTAGACACCTGAGTCCTGCAACCCCCCCTGCCTCTACCTCGGGTAAGACTTCATCTGCTTCGCAGGTGTTGCCGAAAGGGTTGGTAGTTAGGGTTTTGTTGGTGCGTTGTTGAAGTGTTGAACCCTGGGTCTGCCCCTGTGCCAACACATGTTCTTATATGGTTGGTAGAACTATATAAAGGGGTTCAGGCAATGTAATGGAAAGTAAAGAAGAAGTATTGTATTTGGAATGGTAGCTCATTAGAAGGTTTCCCCCTCGAAGAGGCAAGTGAACATGAGAGGATCCCTTCCATAATATGATCCATTGTATGGTGTTGCCCTACCTCAAGTAATTTCTATAATAATAAACGAGGGTTTTTATATATTTTTCTCTGGATATTTTGTGGTGATTGTATTTGCAAAACTTTGGTACTTAACAATTGGTATTAGAGAACTTTCTTTGGCCACAAAAAAGGGATTTTTTTTTATTACATATTTATTCGAAAAAAAAGAGGTTCGCGACACTCCGAACAATTCTTGTAGTTTTATGTGCATAATTTGTAGAAATTGGTTGTATATCCGAGTTCCTCTAAAAAAAATGACCAATTTAAAAAAAATTCGTCTGAAACGAAGTTCGGGAAGTGAAGTTATCATCATTTTAAAATATATTATTTTTCAGGGTTTTTCCATGGACAACTGCACATTTTTTATTATTTATTTAGCACATGGGGCCAAATTTTCCCAAACAAATTACATATCTGAGTTACTATTTACAAAACAACCCATTTCAAAAAAACAATCACCCAAATTAGAGCTCTGGAAGTGAAGATATCGTTGATTTAAAATCAACCATTTTGTAGGTTTTTTCATGACGGTGACGAGATTGCAGAGCATATAACTTTTGGCTGGTTATTCAAATTGCTACAAGATCAGTGCCATTGGACAGAGGATTTTTAGATATTTATTTTGGTATATTATATGTGGTGTTTCCAATGGATATTCGACTTCTCATGGAAATCCGACATAAGTTTTAATCCCTCGAGACAAAAGTTCACAGAGGGAGATGTCACCTAGAGATCATCACCCAGAGATATAACATGGAGATCATTGGTCATCGCATCATGGCAGAATATAATCAATAAACATATGCTTGGTATTATTGGGAGGCCGAATGTGATGATTGGTATATGGGTAATTGTCATTTCTGGGATGAAAACCACTTACATCTTCTATTTGATGACTTTACTCCACCTTATGTAGAGCACATCCTAGAGAATATACAAGAGCCTTCTATACATATGATTCGTCAGTATTCTTATTCTCTAGTACCAATGGATGATTTTTTGGCTAGCTCTACATATTTGGATCTACATGTCTATTTTCGATCTTTGGAGAATAAGCTGGCTATTGAGTTCCGATATCTTCAGCGTGGAGTTCACATGAGAATTTGGACATGGGACCTAGGTTTATAGTGGCAATTGGAATACTTCAACATGGTGGCTCACATTCCTACATGGGACCCTGTTTCTCCAACTTGATTCAACATTATGGCCCACACTTATCCATGGGACCCTGGTATATGGTTGTATAGCCTCATAACAAGCGTCAAGGACAACGCTTTCATAAGGGGGATGGAATGTAGTGTAGCTAGAGAGGTAATGGGGGGGTGAGAGAAGGACCCTATTGACAGGTTCGAATTCTCCCGACAATAGCAAGGGATACTCCCTGGTACACATTCCCAACTAGACTATAGGTCGTTTGGATTAGGAGACCCATCCAGAATTTGGCCTGGCTACCATTGTTACTATTTTTTAGGGTTTTGGCCAGTTGTGGATTGATTTTTCGATGAGGGTAGATGATGAGTGGATATGAAATATAAATATGTAGATGGATACTATGTATGAAATTCAAGCTAAACTAGTACTAATCTACTTTAATCTATCCTATCTAGGAGCAAACTAAAATAACCGGTGAGTTGAAAAATGGAACTGAATCCTCCATAAACTCCTACACAGACATCTTCAATAGAAGAGCAAAATCATAAACAAGCACACACACATACATATAACCAGATTAGTCTAGATTATAACAATGCACACATGAACAACTCATCAAGCTCAAGGCATATCAAATATTTTAAGAAATACCTAGAACTATAGAATATCACAGATTGCATAATAATTAATCCGTAGACAAACTAGCATTCTTACAATCCATATGAACAACATTCATCCTCGCTTAAAATAATTCACCGCTTAGATTTTCTTCACACAAAAATGATTCATTCTTCAAAAATAAGCCTTGAGGGTTTCTCCTCATTAGTAGTCTCATCAATAATACATGAAAAATCTAAAATAACTCTTCAATTTTATTTGACACTATGTTCCCAAAATAGTCCAGAAATAAACAATGTTTGAAGAGTCCAAAATCCCCTTCCAAATGGGATTATATTCTCCTTTATACAAATTTTAGTAACTTCTATATGACTCTTCATCTTCTTCTCGAAGAAGCGGTTACAAAGATGGTTCAACTTCTAATTCCTAGTGACAAGTGTACTTAATAAGACAAAATTGAAGTTTGTTAGGAAAAAGACAAAACAAAGGGCAAGTATTGTGCATTCCTTCAAGGATTCCTACTCCTGAAATATGTTGTCCATACTTCCAGTTGGTCATACAGGGATTCAATCCTTCTGTAAGTTAGCAGCTCCAACGTTGTGTTATTTAGAGCAACACTATCCTCCAGAGTACTCATGTCCTCCAGAGTACTCATGTCTTTAGCCAATGTTGTAATGAAGGCATGTATCATGGTATGCAGCTTGACTGGTTGTAACATGTGTTGATCTATGAGGTGTGTGGAGACGGTGGTGGCAACTTTAACTACTTCCCTTCTTTGAATTACGTTATCGTGTACTTTATCTACTGGTTCTTCTGATACTGGGTTCTTCCCAAGTTCTTCTAACTTCAACAATTGACTATTTTTTATCAACTCTTGTGCCGCTTTTTGGATCCTTGAGCATACAACCATAGACTTGGTGACCTTTTTGTCAGCTTTCGGTCCTATCTGATGGAAATGATCCAACACATTCACATTCGTCTTCCTTTCCATATTTGACGATCAATATAACTCAGGTGGCACATCTAGATTTTCTTCTATCCATCTGTCTATGTCGGTTATGCCTTCACGAATGATGCCTTACTGAGTTAGCTTCGTCTATATCTAGTTGTTTTTATCAATGATTATTGCAGCTACATTCTGGAAGAGGTGCAGGTGAGCATACATATCTATGATGGCTCCTTCTAAATCGTTCCTGAATTTTTTGGCACTAATTTTGAAGCTTTGAAGGATTCTTTCATCAATCTTGATCTATTGAAGTCTTTCTTCCAGCTCTTTGATCCTTACCTCTTTCTCTTTGTTTTGTTGGCACAATCTTCGTATGTTGTCTACATTAGCGTTCATAAATGCGGAGCCAATCGTAGTTGTTTCTACCAGATCTTCTCTGACATCTACTGTCATGGGAACATGGGTGACCATCGAGATTAGTGCTCCTTCTGTCACTGATACCTTCTTCACCTTCTCCTGCACAATCTTACATGTTTTTCTATCACAGGTGAAGCTCCTTAGGTTTAATACTTCACTCGGCTAAAATGGATCCCAGAGCCCAAGCCCTAAGCTAAGGCTTGATATATCTGTTTCTACACCAGCGATAGACGTTTCTGGAATGTCTGTTTCCATGGGATGTGTGTCCCCCCCCCCTGTATTCCACTTCTTTTCGTTGCCTTTCTTCTTCAATAGATTTGTCAACTGCCTCTTTATCTTCTTTCTCAGCTTGCTCTGTTGCTTCTTTTGCTGCATCTTCCCTTCGTTTGTCCTCTCGCTCTATTGTGGCTTTTGCCTCTGCTTCAACTTTAGCTTTTGCCTTGTCGGCCTCAATCTTCCACTTTTTCTTTACTGCATCGTTCTTCTTTTTTAAAACCTTCTCTTTGTCTCTCCTTCTTTTATCAACTAGTACTTCTTCTTCTTTTGTCGTGGATCCTGAGTGTGTTGATATGGAAATGGGGGAGGATTTCTCATCTTCTTCTTGCTCTGTATTCTTCCTGGCTTCTTCTCTTGCTTTTTCTTCATCTGCAATCTTGCCTTTCGATTGGTCGTGCTTGTTGAAGATAATGTCATCATATGTTCGGGCATTCTGATGTACTTCTTCCTCTTCCCAAAGATCTGTGATATACTCCCAAGGTAGACCGATCTTGTTGAAATGTTCTATAACCATGTTTTTGGGATCATGCCTCCCATATCTCTCTTCTCTGAAGTGATAGGACATGAGGGTATTTACTTCTATTTGTGCCTTTTTAGTATTCTCGAAGAAATAATATCCTACATACAATGATAGTGGGGGCCAAATTTATTTCTTTAGCCTATATAACATCCCCCCAACTCCATGTATAATTGTATGATATGCCACCTCTTGAAGCATAAGCTTGTTGGGTACGAACCGTGGAAGCAAATGGGGTGGTTTCATTGCACGATATATTATGATATAAGTATCGTGCTCCATGAGGTACCAATCCCCGATTCTTCTTATAACTGCCATGGCCTTGTCAGTCATGCATGGAGGAGGGTTGCAGAAGATGACCTCGTATAATGGTGCAAGAAAATGCTCGCAAATCCTTTGGTACTTCGTACGACACTTGTGTTCCCAGAGCATTTTACAATATATGTTGATTTGCGCAGTCAGATGGTAGCCAACTCCACCCCATATCAGGGTACTTGTGAGTTGTGCAGATGATGTCCAAGAGGTATGAAGACATATAGAAACTCGAGAACGTTCCGAGTTGTGGTTGCTTCACAACGAAGATAGATGTAGTGAGGTTCTCAGATAGGATCTCGTCCCATTTGAATGAAGTCCCTTCATCTGCGAAATATTATATTAGAGGCATATAGGACAACGAAAATTGTGTTGCGTCAGATTCCCCATACAATCTGCACAACATTGCCACCAAGTACTCGTAGGGTCTTCTCAAGGCACTCGTGGGGTATCCACTCTTATGTATATACTTAAGCTGCTTATCTTCCCTATACCACTTGGGGAACAAGTCCTTAGGTGTGTACTTGAACTCGTTGAGGAGTTTGTTATCCAACCTTTTGATTCCTTCTTTAATGTGATAGCACTTGGCTAAATACTCCAGTCTAAATGAAGCTATGGGTTCTTTCCTCACGTTGCAGACATATTTGTTGTTTAAGTCGATGCTCTTCAGAATCCATGAGATAAAATCTATGCAGGGGAATATTTTTGGGTGTGTCGCTACTTTGAAAATGCAATATTTCTTGATATTCTTAAAAACTTGGAGTTCTTTTGTATCTTTGACTTCGGTGGAGAAATTATACTTTTTGAATATATAATATATCTCTCCCCACTTCAACATTTCTCTATCCTTTTCTATAAATCATGTCGTGTCGTCATACGTAACTCCGAGGATTTTCGTCTCACCTTCCATTTGTTGGGAACTTCCAGAAGCCTTGGCTCTAGATACCTTGCATGTTGTTTTCTTTCGAGGTGACATGTCCAAACCTACCAGAAGAGATGAGTTTAGTGCATTTATTAAGATACAACATGTAATCTAATGCAACTAAAGAATCTGAAATACGAGATGAACCATTGGGACTACTATTGGACCGAGAATCATCCTCTGAATATGTCTAGGTGATGGTAGGCATGCTTGATCCACTTGAAAAACAATTGGGAAGGAAAGGTGAAAACTGGGCTTTGAAAGGTAAAATTGGAGGTCAAGAGATTAACTCCTCTGATGCAAATAAAAGTAGTTCATATTAAGTGCTTCGAGGCTAATGATAATTTTTTTGAAAAGGCTCTGATCGGTGAAGTTAAGAACAACTCCTCCGATGTGCATCGGAGGAGTTAGTTTCAATTGTTTCGATAATCCATCAGAAGAGTTTGTGTCTAATCTCCCGACACCTTAGGTAAATTGGTGAATTTGAATGTAAATCCTCCGATAATATCAGAGAAGTTAACTGGAACTCCTCTGATATGATTGGAGGAGTTACCTTTAAAGGTTCTGAGTAAAAGATAATTTGAAGAAGTTGTGCGCGACTACTCAGATCGCATCGGAGGAGTTAGTAAGAAGTATTCTGATGCGGTCAGAGAGTTAACTGCAGTGCTCCCGAAGGAAAGAACCTTAAGGATTTCATAGGGCAAGAACGAGTGTTTTCCTTAGCGTCATTATGCTAGGAACAAGTCTAGGGTCGGGCTTCGATGGATATCCTACCAAAAGGCGTTCTCGAGATAAGGTAAAGTAATTTCCTACGAAGACAAATCCAGGTGAAAATGATCATGTAGTGGAGGATACTAAGGAAAATCTTGGATTCTAGTTAAGAGAGGCTTAGAGAAGAAAATCGCAGTGAGAAAAATGAAGACCAAACCCTAACCCTAACAATATAAAAGACGCAAAGATGTTCTTACCTAGAACCGACGCCACATGGAGGGTATTGACTAGATGTGGGTTGAAACAGAAAATGACTTGGCGCACTCCATGAAACTCTCTTCAGCTAGTCTCCTTCGATGAAAATGGTGAAAACTACTTGCTCGTCATTTATATAGACCAAAAGGGATCCAACATTAAATGTGCGGTTGGTGAAGTAGTCTAGGTTAGAGCTATTGGGAGAAACTCCTCCGATACGAATCAAAGGATTTAGAACTAACTCCTCCGATACGAATCTGAGGAGTTAGAACTAACTCCTTCGATTCATATCAGAGGAGTTATTGTTAACTCGCGTGATGGTAAGAAAAATCTCCGATGAATGGAAAAACTCCTTTGATTCACATCGAAGGAGTTAATACTAACTTGGTCACTTTCATTTGCTTAGCTCAAAAACAAAATCCTAAGGTGCTTTCTTTTGAAACACGATTTTTTAAGGAGAACATGATTTCTATAAGGATATTAAGTTAGAGAGAGAGACCAAATAACTTTCTGATTAAGTTCAAAAGATGAGAGGCCCCATTTTCCAAAGGCTATGCAAGATCAAAAGAAGGAAAATGGAGGGTTGTAGTGCCTGTCACAACAAGTGGTGACACACTGGGAGAAGCCTTGAATCTCTATAAGATGATGTCCACACATAATTTAGGAAGGACACATTCATCATTCAAAATCATAATAGAGAAAAGAAAGGTCCCATAGCTTGGATTTCGAAAGGAATGAGATGACCCAAAAAGGAGAGAGACTCTTCCAGTGACTAGATTTCTTTCAAAATGATCCATATTCATATGATAAATGGATAGAAAGGAAGATGTAGGTAGTATAGGGGGGACGGAAAATCAATAATGATGAGAATACAAGGCCTTGTGTGTTTCTTCGGTGTTTCTGCACTGCCAGCGATCATCCATAGCCCCGACGGAGTCACCCTATTGTCACAAGCCTTGTTGTACTGCCAACGAGTGTCCATAGCCCCTACGAAAATATTTTCATGTCCCATGTGATATGGAGATACTTTCCCCAAGCCTTTACCATTTATAATACTTGTTTTTTGTTTTGTTTAGATAGATAGGTGGATGGGGGGATCCCAGTTAACCTTTAAAGGCACTAGGGATGGAACCTGTGATAGTGAGATATGTTGACTTGATTGTAGATGAGAAAACTTCCCGAGTTACGATTCCTAATATACTGCAAACATTTCTTCTAGATAATTTTTGTTTAGCTCATAAAATGTAGCAATATGTTGTTAAGTAAAGTCTCTTGGCTCTTTATTTCTCTCCACTGTCTTTGTGTATTGATAAGCTATGTTCCTCCACCACATCTGACTTGTGATAATGCAAAATGGGGCTT
>JASDQU010102159.1:218947-230573 GCA_032191745.1 Picea mariana | reverse complement strand
ACACACACACACACACACATATTTCATGGCATAATTTTTTATGAATCTCATTATTTTTGCATTTTGTGTTGATTAATATATGAATTTCAAAGTGGATGAATTTTATGTGTATTAATCCCGTGATTTTATTCTAAAGTGATTATAAGTACTTGCATTACGCATTAACGAATATCTAATGGTGGAAAATATTTCTAAGTGCTAAATACAAAAGCAATTAATGGTTCTCATGTAGCATTGCTTTCTAATCAACCATGTATCTCTACATAAACGATAGATCATTTGTTCTAAATTATTTTCATGCATGTTATGGATATCCATATTCTAACTCACAACCAACAATATGTACTACCTCTTGAATTACCTCCATCTAAATCCAATGAAAATCCACCCTCAAATAACGGTCGCTTGAAACTATTGTGACCTCAAAAATGGCATATTACAATACTTTATTATAGAAACAAATTTTCTCATTTATCTTCTACATATTTGTAAATCACTTAACAATCTTACCTCAATGTTATATCAAAATAACCTCCATAACTAGTACTAGAATTAATCAATTATGAAGATGACATAAGATAAAATTCAATTATGCAAGTACAAAACATTTGGACAACCCAAACACTTCACATATATTTAGAATATAAATTACATGCACCTACCAATATCTTATCACGGGTTGTTACAAGTCAGGCTCTTCAAACCCTAGCGAGGGAAACCAAAAGGTAACATTAGGCAATATCTCACTCCATTTTAGATCATCAATAAGCTAGCATACAAAATGGTAAGTCATTTTTGGAACCTATATTTGTATCCCACAATTGTACGAGATCAAATCCCTCTATCTTCTCGATAACAAGGACATTAGGTAGCACTAGGGTTTTAAAATTCCACAAAAACCCTAACTTCTTCTCTTACTAGAGCTACATGATAAAAGTATTTCTTTTCTCATGTAGGTATAAGTCCTAGTATTGATAGTCTCCTTCGGACAGAACCTTGACCCTAGTCTTCCCTTGAGATTCCTTTGAGAAGCTTGGTTGTTAGTTTCTTAGTTGATTCAATCCATAATTTTACCATTTTCTAGGGCACACACAATATTCCCCTCTTTCTTTGCATGACATATACAAAATCATTTGACTTATGTGTAACCCTTCATAAATTACAAAAGTACTAGACAATGACTCATTAATGTACTCATGTTTGTTTAAGTTGTGCAATGGGTATATGTAAATTTTGTTAAACCAATCAAATTATTGATAACATTTATTCAATCTTCCATGATGTCCACTAGGCTTATTGATTTTCATCAATACAATGAGAGGGTTCACATGGAAACTGGATCTTAGGATGGGTATCATTTTCCACCTACAATTAAAGGTTTTGAGTTTACATTTCATGACACACCATAGAAAGTAATTCTATGCTACCATAATTCCTCCAAGTAGACTTGAAATCATTATCCTTTTCCCTTCACCATCTATGAGATTTTATTTCACATTCCTACCCAATGTTTTTGTTAGAGCACACAGGGAGACAAAGGACCCTCCCAAACCCAATCCCACAAACATGTTCATGCCATGCCATTTCTATGCCATTCAATTTCCATGCCTTTCCATTCGATGCCATTCCATTTCCATGCCATTTTCATGTGTTTCCAAGCCATGCCATGGCATGCCATTTCCATTCTATGGCATGGCATTTCCATGCCATTGCCACACCATTTCCATTCCTTGTCATGCCATGCCATTGAAATGCCTTTCCAAGCCATTCCATTCCATTTCCATGCCATTCCTTTCCATTCCATATCATTTCCTTCCCAATGGTATGCATTTCCAAGCCGTGTCATTTCCATGCCATTGTCATGCCATTCCATTTCCATGCCTTTCCAAGCCATGCCATGCCATTTTCATGTAGCATCCCATGTATTTCCATGTCTCTTCCCATTTTAACCTATACAACAATAAGTATAACTTTCCATAACATTATGCAAGGAAAAATTCAATCAAAATGTGGATTGCAATGAAACAAGAWTAACAAAAAAAGAAACCTTTTTCATCCCAAGAAATAAAAAACATTTTTTCTAGGGACATGGGACTTAAATTKATATCATGAAGTTMCTTTCCATCCAATGAAGTGTTTATGACATTTTAAGTTCCTTTATTTTCCATGAAATGCCATGTCATTCCATTGCCACGTCATTTCCAYGCCTTTCCATGCCATGCCATTGTCGTGCCGTTGTCATGCCTTTCCAAGCCATGCCTTTCCAAGCCATGCCTTTCCAATCCATTCCATGCCATGCCATTGTCATGCATTTCCTTTTCATGACATTCCATGTCATGCCATTTCCACACCATTTCCATGCCATGCCATTTCCACACCATTTCCATKCCATTCCATTGCAATGCCTTTCCAATCCATGACATGCCATGTTATTTCCATGCCATTGCCATGCCTTGTCATGCCATGCMATTGCATCCCATTTCCATGCCTTGCCATTTCCATGCCATGATAGTGSCATGCCATGTGATTTCCATTACTTTACATGCCATGTGATTTCCATGCCTTTCCATGCCATGCCATTTCCATGCCTTTCCATGCCAATGAAATGCCTTTCCAAGCCATCCCATGGCATGACATTGCCATGCCTTTTCAATCATGCATTTCCATTCCATTGTCATGTAGCTTCCCATGTCTTGTCATGTAGCTTCCCATTTTAACATATACAATAATAAATATAAATTTCCATAACATTATGCAATAAAAAATTCAAATCAAAATGTGGATTGCAATGAAACAAGAATGATAAAAAAGAAACATTTCTCATTCCAAGAAATAAAAAAAAAAACATTTTTTCTAGGGACATATGACTTAGATTTATATCACAAAGTTCCTTTCCATACAATGTGCCATTGCATACCATTTCCATCCCATTTTCATGCCATGCAATTTCAATTCATTTCCATGCCATGCCTTTCCATGACATGTCAATGCTATGCCTTGCCAATCCATGCCATGGCATGCCATTTCCATTCCATGAGATTGTCATGCCATTCCATTTCCATGTATATCCAATCCAATAAATGATATTAACTAAGTTACAATAGGACAAATATAACAACCCTTAAAGCAAGTAATCACTAAATGAAAGGGGGCTGAAAATGCAAGCCTAAATTGGGGTTTAGATAACAAATTCTTGTTGAAATGCAATATGCACATAACATCACTATAATATTCCATACTTCAATCCCTAAATGGATGAAAAATATGACAAAAATGTAATAAAAGGTGTCAAGCTGTATTCTAAGTGTGAAAGATGACAACTAAAACCTAGACGTCACCTTAACAAGGTTGGAATTCAAGGGTAAGTCCTAATCTAACCATGAAATTGAGAGTTTAAAGACAAGGTTAATTCAATAATAATACAAGATAGCATGCAATATCACCACTTTTATAAACCATTTATTTAATACATTCAATAAATAACCATCAATGACTTAGAAAGAGCACTTATTAGGTAAATCAATGATCTAGACCTTGCTTTGCCTTGTCTTACCAAACCATTCCTTGTCTTGCCAAGCCATGCCTTGTCTTTCCATGCCATGCCATTCCTTTCCTTTCCATTCCATGCATTTCCTTTCCTTACCTTTCCATGCCATGCCATTCCATGCCATGCCTTGTCTTGCATTGCCTTTCCATGCCATGTCATGCCATGTCATGATTTTCCTTGCCTTGCCATCCCATTCCTTGCCTTTCCTTGCCATTACATGCCATGCCATGCTTTTCCTTTCTTTTCCTTTCCATTTCATGCCTTTCCTTGTCTGACCATTTCATGCCATTCCTTTCCTTTTCTTTCCATGGCATGCCATGCCTTGAATTTCCTCTCCTTGTCTTTCTAAGCCATGCCTTTCCTTTCCATGCCATGCCTTTCCTTTCCTTGCATTTTCATGCCATGTCATTCCATGTCATGCCTTGTCTTGCATTTCCTTGCCATACTGTGCCATGATTTTCCTTGAATTTCCATGCCATGCCATGCCATGCCTTTCCTTTTATTGTCTTGGATTTCCTTTCTATTCCATTCCATTCCATGTCATGTCTTTCCTTTCCTTTCCATGGCATGCCATTCCTTCCCATGCCTTGACAAGGAATGAAAAGGCAAGGAAAGGCATGGAAAGGCAAGGGAATGCATGGCATGGCATGTCAAGGAAAGGAAATGCATGATATGTCATGGCATGGCATGGAAAGGAAAGGAAATGCATGTCAAGGAATGACAAGAGAAGTGAAGGAAATTCCAAGCCATGCCTTGCCTTACCATTTCATGCCATGCCATTCCTTGCCATTCATTTCCTTTCCATGCCATGACTTTCCTTTCCTTCACCTTCCATTCCATGCCATGCCATGCCTTTTCTTTCCATGCCATGGCATTCCTTGCCTTTCTTTTCCTTCCCATTCCATGCCATTTCCATGCCTTCCTTCCCATGTTATTACTTTCCTTTCCTTCACTTTCCATTACAAGCCATGACATGCCTTTCCTTTCCATACCCTATCATTACATGCATTGCCTTGCCTTACCTTGCCATGCCTTTCCATTTCATGTGTTTCCTTGCCTTTCCATCTCTTTCCTAGCCATTCCAAGGCATGGAATGGAAATTGAAGGCAAGGTAAGCCATGGAATGGGAAGGAACAGGATGTAAACGAAAGGCATGGCATGGAATGAAAATGAAAGGCATGGCATGGCATTTCCTTCACATGTTTTTCCATGCCTTTCTATGCCACGCCTTACATTTCCATCCCATTCCATGCCATGGAATGCCATGCCTTGCATTGCCATGCCACGCCTTTCCTTTCCTTTCCATAAAATGCCTTTCCATGCCATGCYATTCCTTTCCATGCCTTGCAATTCATTTCCATGTCATGCATTACCACACTGTGACATGCCTTATTATGCCTTTCAATGCAATTCCATGCCTTGCCTTGCCTTGCCATGAAATTCCATGACCTACCTTGCATTTACTTCTCATGTCATGCCATGCCATGCCATGCCATGTCATTCCATTCCATGACATGCCATGCCATGCCTTTCCATGCCATACGTTTACATGCCATGAATTGTTGTTCCTTTCCATGCCATACGTTTACATGCCATGAATTGTTGTTCCTTTCCATGCCTTACCATGCCAGTCCTTTCCTTGCCATGTCCTTCCATCCCTTGCCTTGCCATGCCATCCCTTTCCTTGCCATGGCATTTCCTTTCCATTCCATGCCATGCCTTTTCTTTCCTTTCCACTCCTTTCCTTACCTTTCCATGCCTTTCCTTCACTTGTCGTGCCTTTCCATGACATGCCCTGCCTTTCCTTTCCATGCCATTCCATGCCTTTCCATTATATTCCATGCCTTTCCTTTCCATATCATGCCTTTTCTTTCCTTTCTATGCCATTCCATTCCTTTTCTTTCCATGCCATGTGATGTCTTACTATTCCATGCCATGCCTTGTCATGCCAGAACATGCCTTGCCTTGCCATGCCATGCCTTTTCTTTCCTTTTCATGCCTTGCATTTGCATGCCATTCCATGCCATTCCGTGACTTTTCTTTCCATGCCATGCCATTCCATGTCATTCCTTTCCATGCCTTGCCTTGCCATGCCTTGACTTGCTATTCCTTGCCATGCCATGCCATGCCATGCCTTTTCTTGCCATGCATTTTCTTGCATTTTCATGTCTTTCCTTTCCTTTCCATACCATTCCATGCCATGCCATGCCTTTTCATGCCTTTCCTTGCCATGTCTTTCCTTTCCATGTCATGCCATACATTTCCTTTACTTTCCATGCCATCCCATACCATGCCTTGAATTTCCATTCCATGCCTTGGATTTCTTTCACTTTCCATGCCATTCCATGCCTTTCCTTTCTATGCCATGCCATTCCATGCTTTTATGGATCTATATGTTCTTCTCCTTAAAATGATTGTAAACCAACTGAAAGCAATGTTTTACGTAGGCTAATTCATGGCACTGATCATCGTTTATGTAGAAGTGACACTCCTTCAATATAACTCTATTTCTTTATTACTATCCGACCCATGCATGTATGTGATATGTAACATTATGTTGATCTACTCTGAGTCATAATATTTTCTTTGAATCTCATTTTGCGGTTGAACGATGTATTTTGCTACAAAATCAACCACTAATAACACCATACCAATGAGAAATGTATCTCTACATATTTTAAAATTCTCATCCTTCCATCTAACCACATGGACATGATGAACATAATGTCATGTATTATCGATGAAGTCCTGCATGAAGTCACATACTCGTACGTGAGAAGTCACCAATTGTATATGTTTTCTTTCTTTTCCTCCATCAATATCATATGTGACATATTTAAAGATTTGCAAGACAACCTCCTTCCTCCCCAATTTATAATCATTTCTTACATGGATGCACTTGCTCAATAATGTCATTCCACTGCACCTAGGGCATGTCCCATCTAAGCAAGATTTTTGATAAAATGTACAACTCTATGGTCTTGTAGACAAGATGTTATGAATAACGTCTCTAGATGACGATGAAGGAAATATCGCTGAGCATTCCTTCAAAAGGGTTTTATGAAAAACACATTATGTGTGTGTGTGTGTGTGTGTTTCATAATAATAACCATACTCAATCTTATATCTACAACAACATGTGTTACAAATTGTTTTTATTCAAACATATGAAGGCTTGCATTTATGGAAATATATTTGGCCCAAGTTGAGTGCACTATGTATTATCCTGAATCTCTCATACAATTATGTCTGTGTAATGTCAATAAACTGTTTAATATGGGGTTCATGGTCCCTATATCCCCTTCTCAATTTTAGTACATCTTTTTGGTTGGAAGAAGGGTTAATGTGCTCATGCCAAAAATCATGTACTAGTTCCTTAACTGCTTCAATTAACTTGATATTAGAATGAGGTAGCCTACTAGTGAAGGCCCAAAATTCTCTTGGGCCACATGTGTCGAGGCTATCTCGTCTATGAGAATACTTTCTAAGGGTTTTGACATTACATTTCATGAGGTGTGAGGTTTGTTGTAGAAAAATATGTTTTTTTGTGAACTTGCTAACAATTGAATGCGACAAGACATGTCAAGATGCATTGCGGTCTTTAAAAAAATATTTCTTACCAATTCTTTGAAAAACATCTACAAGGTTTCTAACAATATTATGACTTGTTTCTAAATTTTTTATTGTTTTAATGCCTAAAAATCTCCTAACAACAATCAAAATTCTAGATTTTAACAAAGACAAAAGTAATTGTCATTTAGCAACATCGCATTTTGGTTCAAAGTATTCTTTAATGATTTTATAAGAATTATAATGAATAGTATGATTACGTAATTTACCTTCAAGTGATGCTAGATCACTTTCATCTACTTGAATGTGTTTAGGATTTCTTCGTCACGCAGTGCTCAATCTAGGTAAGGACGATGAACCCATATTCTCACACTCTTTACCTCATTGTTGTGGAGTTAAAAATGTTGCAGTTTGTGCCCCCTCAGTCACTGGAAGATCAAATCTGGGAGGAGAGTGGACATGGGATTGACTAGTTTCTGGAACAATTGATTTTCCAATGAGAGGTTACAGCACAAGAAATTCTTCACCACAATGTTGTACACCATTTGTCTCTCTAATTTCATCCATTGTATAATCAACTCCAAGAAAATTCTCCATCATATGGTCATCCAAAACAAGATGTCTTTCTGGGATACTGTATGGATTTGTCTCTACTAAGATCTTGTGCTTTTCATGTGGTGGTGGAGCAGAAACAACAACAACATTTGTTCCTCTAGAAATTGGATTGCCCTCTTCTAAAAGCCTACCCTTTGAAATACACAACTTTGCATTTTCTCTTTCTTCTTATACCTTTTCAATCAATTTATCTTTTCTTGAGGACTTTATTTCTTGAATCCTTTGGTTACCCATGTTTAAAAATAAAAATTCACTTCCAAACACCCCACCACAAATTTGTCTTTATATTTACACAATAAGAAACAACTAATAATTCCAATTCCAAGTGGACAAATTTGTCTTTGTATTAAAAAAAAGACAACTAATAATTCCAATTCCAATTGGAAGAATTTGTCTTGGGATTACAAAAGAAGACAACTAAGAATTCCAATTCCAATTGGATAAATTTGTCTTGGTATTACACAACTAACAATTCCAATTGGACAAGTTTTTCTTCCAATTCCAATAAGACACAAGAATACAAAAACAACAATTCCAATTGGAAAAATTTGTCTTCCAATTCTAAGAATTCACAAGAAGACAAAAACAAAAATTCCAATTAGATAAATTTGTCTTCCAATTCCAAGAAGACACAATAAGATACAAACAAAAATTCCAATTCCAGTTGGACAAATTTGTCTTCCAATTTTTCCCATAATGGTCTTGCAATAGCACAAAATTGTCTATGAATCAAATAACAAGACTAAAATAAGAAAAACATGTTTGTGCATTCTATTTGTGTGTGTAGATGTCAAGAATTCTTTGTCGAGATTGAGATAGATGAGGTAGTGGGGTATGCTTGGTAGAAAAAAATGCCTAGTAGGAATGTGCACTTGTTCCTATAATGTGTGCACACTAAAGCGTGTGCATGTTCTAGGAACACATACATGTTCCCACTGGAATAAAAATGCAACAACTACAAGGGTATCAAGTCACAATAGAACATGCGCTCTATTAATGCAACATATATAACATTTATTATAGACCAAACATATTTATGAATAAAGATGTATAGGGGTATGTGGACAACTAGGGCCTAAGGGGTTAGTATTGAAAGTGTTTTCAATCATAGAGAAACGGTTAGAGCACCAAGATGTGGGTGATGTGGGTGCAAGGGTTATGGGGTCTTTAACAAGAGGTATATACATAGTGAACTCATAGATCGAATGTAGAGGGGGTTAAGGGTTGAGTATAGGTTATGCCTAGGCTTAGATGGAGCTAGGGGGTATAGGTCATGGTCTGCATCAAGATCTATGTCAAGATCTAGGTTATGGTATAAATATAGCTCTAGCTCTATGTCATGGTCTAGGTCATGGTATATATCTATGTCAAGGTCTATTTAATTGTTATCATATAGGTCTAGGTCATGTTCTAGATCTTTCCATGTCTATGTCGTGCTATGTCTAAGTCTAGGTCTAGGTCTTGACATGTCTATGTCAAGGCCATTTATTTCCTTGCGATGTAGGGAGGGAGGGTGTAGAGAGAGGAAGAAAGAGAGTGCGAGAGGGGGAGAGGAGAAGACAAAGAGAGTGATATAGAGTGAGAGACATGGAGATAGAGAGGGGGGGTAGAGAGAGAGAGAGTGAGAGGAAAGGGGAAAAAGAGGCAAGGGGGGCTAAATAGAAGAAAATAGAGCAAGGTGGGGAGAGTGGGGGAGAGAGAGGGAGGGGGATATAAGGAGTGAGATAGTGAGGGTTAGATGCAATATGAAAATAAATAAGGGGGTAGATATGGATTGTTTGAGAGTGTGATAGGGTGGTAGAGGAATACCAAGAGGGGGGGTAGAGAGAGAGATGGGAGAGAGAGCGAGTGAGTGTGAGACTAACAAAAAGGAGATAGAGAAAGAGGTGGTATATGTAGGATATAAAGAGAGGAGAGATAGTGTGAGGGAGGGAAAAAGGGGAAGAGGGAGGGGGAGAGAGACAATGAGAGGGAAGGAGACTTGGAGGGGGGGAAGAGAGAGAGGGGGGTGGATGGAAAGAGAGGGAGGGAGGAGGGAGAGAAATAAAAGGATGGAGAGAGAGGGAGAGAGGGAGAGAGTCAAAGAATGGGGATATAGAGAGGGAGTTGAAAACTGATTTTGAATAAATGATATCAAATAAACTAAAATATCATGCATACATTAAAAAAAATAGCAGAATCAACGTACCATAATCATAATCAAACCATGTGAAATCATTATTAAACTGTAGGTGAATTGTCATATCCATAAAATATCATTATTAAAAAAGAGTTATAGGCATACTACACTTAGGGATTGGGTGTGGAGAGGGTTAAGGGTAGAGTATAGGTTGTACGTAGGCTTAGATGGAGCTAGGTGTGTCTAGGTCATGGTATAAGTATATTTCAAGGTCTAGCTCATGGTGATGTTCATATAAGTACTCGTATAAGTACTCTATTTGAATGAGAAAAAAAACTTAACACTCACCTTACAAGCGAGGCTACATTTCTTTGTTGCATATATCCTTTATTCTCTATGAGACCTGTGCCACCTTTTAATGGGATGAGAGAGAGGGAGGTAGAACTAGGGGAAAAGAGAAGGAGGCAAGGAGGGAGGGAGAAAGAGGGGAAAAGAGAGAGTGATATTAACAACAAGGAGAGAGAGAAAGAGGTGGTAGATGTAGGAGAGAAAGAGAGGATACATAGTGGGAGGGAGGGGGAGATATAGATGGAGGAGGGGGTACAGAGATAATGTGTGAGTGTGATAGGGGGGGAAGAGAAATAAATAGAAGGGGGTTGTACTAGGAGTGTTTGAGTGTGTGAGAGGGAGGGAGAGGGAGACAAATATAAGGAGGCATAAAGAGAGTGAGAGAAAGGGGGGAGATATATTGGGGAGGGGTATATGTATGGGGGAGAGAGAAGATAGATAGTGGGAGGGAGGGGGGAGAGAGAGAGGGAGGGAGGGGGGTTAGAGAGACACTGATACTGAGTGTGATAGGAAGGGGGGAGATAGAGGGAATGGGGGGTAGAGATATATAATGAGAGAAATTGGGGGAGATAGAGGGAATTGGGGGTAGAGAGATATAAAGAGAGAAATTGGGGGAGAGTAGAGGAGAGAGAGGGAGGGAGATACAGTGAGTGAGAAATGAAGGGGTATATAGAGTCAGGGGGATATAGGAGTACATTAAAGTGAGAGAGGGGGGTGGGGATAATGGGAGGAAGGGAAAGAGACAAAAAGATTAAAAGAGAGCTTGAGAGTGAGATGGAGAGATTGAGGGATATGGTAGAAAGAGATGGGGGTAGAGAAAGAAGGGGAGGGATGGAGAGAGATATGAATTGTAGAAGAGAGGTTGAGAGTTATATGGAGAGAGATAGGGAGGGAGGTAAAATTAAAAACAAAGAAATGGGGGCAGAGAGAGAGAGTGAGAGTGAGACTAATAAAAAGGAGAGAGAGATAAAGATGAGGAGGAGGAGGGAGGGAGGGAAGAGAGAGAGGGGGGGGAGGATGGAAAGAGGGAGGAGGAAGATAGATATGGAGAGAGTTGAAGAGGGGGGATATAAATAGGGAGTGGACATGAGAGTGTGAGGCATGGTGAGGAAAAGTCTAGGTCTAGGTCTAGGTCTAGGTCATGGTCTAAGTCTAGGTATAGGTATAGGTCGAGATCTAGGTCTTTACATGTCTTTCCAGGTCTAGGTCAAAGGAATTTATTGACTTACCATGACTTTCCTTACAATGTACCACTCTTTCTAGAGTGTGAGAGTGTGGGAGTGAGAGAGAGGATGACAAATAAGGGAGGTAGAGAGTGAGTATGTTAGAGTGTGGGAGGGAGAGAGAGAGAGAGGAAGACATAGAGTGGGAATATAAAGTATGTGTGTGAGAGTGTGGTAGGGAGAGAGAGGTAGAAAAAGAGGGCA
>JASDQU010102159.1:142908-170373 GCA_032191745.1 Picea mariana | reverse complement strand
CACTCCTTATCCCTCTCTCTCCTCCCTTTGCCACTCTCTCCTTCTCTCTCTCTCCCCCCATCTATTTTTCTCCCTTCTCCCTCTCTCTTGCCTCCACTCCCACTATCTCTTCTTCTCTCTCTCTTTCCCACCCTCTATTTATACCCTCTCTCCCTTCCTCCTTATATACCCCTATTTATCTATCTCCCCTCCCTCTCTCTCTCCTCTAGCATTATTCCCATATCTCCTTCTTTCCCTCCCCATATCTACCCAACTATCCATCCTCTCTCTCTCTTTTTCCATCCATATCTCTCTCCTGCTCTAGGCCCCTCACTCTCTCTCTCTCCCTCTACTTCTCTACCTCTATCTCACTCTCCTAGCTTCTCTCTCTCTCTCTCTCTCTCTCTCTCTCTCTCTCTCTCTCTCATCACCATTTGTCCCCCCCTCTCTCCCTCTCTCCCTCCATCCCTTCCTTCCCCCCTCTCTCCCTACCTTTTTCTATATCCCCCCTCTCTCATGTGATCTATTGGGGAGAAATGAGAAGGGAGAGAGAGTGTGTCATTGGGGAGAAACTGGGGAGAAATGGGATGTGAGAGAGAGAAAAAAAAATGTAAGGAAAGAGAGAGGGAGGGAGAGAGAGTGTGTCATTGGGGAGTGAGGTAGGGAAGGGAAGAGAGAGAAAGTGAGGAAGGAAGAGAGTAGTATATAGGGATAGAGAGAGAGTGAGAGGGAGATAATGAGAGAGAGGGAGGAGGGTCAGTGGAGAGAGAGAGAGAGAGAGGAAAAAGTGAGAGGTAGATAGAGCACAAGAGAGAGGGGGTATAGAGACAGATATATATTTAAACAGGGAGAGGAAGAGAGAGAGAGAGGGGGAGATAAAGAGGGAGAGAACAAGAGAGAGTGAGGGTGAGACATAAGTAAATGTAGGAGACAAAGAGAGAGGGAGGGAGGGACAGAGAGGAGGAGAGAGAAGGGGATAGAGAGTGAGAGGTGTAGAGGGAGATGGAGAGAGAGAGAGAGAGGGAGAGAGAGATAATGGGGGATAATAAGGGATAGAGAGAGGGGCAAAAAGAGGAAGGGAGAGAGGTGAAAAGGGGGGGATAGATCAATATGTGAGTAATAGGGAGATATAGAGAGGGGTAGAGAGAGAGATATGGGAGGATGTAGGGATTTAGAGAGAGACAAGGAGAGAGAGGTAAAGAGAGAAAGTGGGAGAAAGGGGAAGGGGGAGAGAGAAAGACAAAGTGAAGGAAGGAAAAAGGGAGGGAGATAGAGTGTGGAACTAGGGGGTGAGGTAGGGAAGGGGAGAGAGAGAAAGAGTGGAAGGAAGAGAGAGATTGGGGCAAACGAAAAGAGGGAGAGATGGAACAAGGGGTAGAGGGGGGAGAGAGAGAGGGAGAGGGGGAGATATAAAGTGAGTGAGAACGTGAGAAAGTGAGAGAGAGAGAGAGGTCAAAGAGAGAAGAGAAGATATAGGGAGGTAGGGGGGAGAGGGAGAGTGAGTGAATGATATAAAGAGAGAGAGGTTGGGAGGTATCGAGAGAAAGGGAGAGGGAGAGGGATACATAGTGAGGTGGAGAAAGGGGTAGATGTAGGTGAGAGAGAGAGAGAGAGAGGGAAACAAGGAGAGAGAAAGAGGTGAAGAGGGAGTTAAAGAGAGATATAGGAAGAGATAGGTAAAGAGAGAGAGGGGAAGGGAGAGAGAGAATGAGAGAATGCAAGAGAAAGCATGAGAGAAAGTGACTAGAGAGAGAGAGAGAGAACGATGGGGTAGAGAGAGAGGGGAAGAAGGATAAAATAAGTGAGTGGGAAGAGAGAGAGAGAGGGGGTGAGACAACAAGTGAGAGAGGGAGAGAGTGGTTGGAGAGAGAGAGGAAAATAGATGGAGGTAGGGAGAGGGGGGCACAGAGAGAGAGAGGGGGGTTGAAAGGGGGGAGAGAGAGAGGGGAATAAAGAAATATTTTATGTGAACAAGAACTTCTTGCTTCTAAAAAAAATTTGAAATAAAAATAACACATACAGGCTTGCGTTATTTTTATTTCAATTTTTTTAAAAGGACATGCATATGTTCTTGTACACGTGTTTTTAGGAACGCACACTCTTTCTTAAGAATTCACATGTGTTCTTGGGAACGTGCCTATGTGGCTTGCCTAAAAACACACACGTTGTGAGTGCACATTCCTCCTCACCCCATTGCCACTTTATTGTCGACCAACTTCGTCCACTCACCCATGAGCTTTATTGTGTGATAAACTTACATAAATTAAATTCATGGAACATCTTGAATGAAAGAAACTAGTTGGAAAATATATAATGAATAATGAAACTTAATATAACTAAACGTACATGTAACAAATGGTCTTTATCAAAAGATCATTCATATGATAAAGAAGAATAACATTATTGTTTATGCCAAGAGGAGAACGATAAGAAAGGAGAGTAGGGATAGAACAACCAAAACTAAGATTAACCAAAATGACTAGGTATAGACAATTAACATAAAACTTTGGAAAAACAAGTATAAACATTTAGCATAAAAGATTTGAACCTGGATAGAGAGGGTAACAATCATTTCTTACAACGACCTAAAGTACATCCAATGGACAAGTCACCTAATATATTATATATAAGAGACTGAAATTTTTTTATAACAATAATTCTATCTTCGGTTATAAAGAATACAAAGGTATAAAGAATAAAACAATTCTCAAAAAATAACATGTCTCATTACTATGGGTCCATCTCATTTTAGAGATTCCCTAACATAAGAAGGCCATAAAATAACTTGTATTAATTGGTTATCCAATTAATGGCAGATTTCATGGAATTGATTGTTCGAGCATTTTGCTTCTTTTAAATTTTATTCTTAAAAACTTTCTAGATTACAGCAAATTTAATCTTATTAAATTTGCCAACTGTAAATTTATCATTTTAGAATATCAATTTGTTTTATCTATCCAAAGAAAAGATTACCAGTAATTTATTTTATACGGGGTCTAGATAATTAAGATTGTGCTGAAAGAGTAATGATGAATAAGATTGTGTTGAATAAGTAAATCTACGTTTATTTTTTTAAGCCTCAGAAATGAGTAATGATGAATATCCCTCTAAATTACTAAATCCATAGTAAAATAGAAAAGGATATGTTAAATCTGAAACTGACCAGTAGAATATCCTTCATTTTAGATAATGGAACCAGATTGAAACACTTGAATTAAATATGACAAGTAAATTATTTATTTATCATTTTCAGTAATATAAATCTATGTCTTTGATATGAAAAAATGAAATTCATAGTATTTTATAAGCCACCCTAGTTATTTAAGATTTCAAATTTCTACTATCTATTTTGCCGAGAAGTTAACAGTGAAATTTGAAATTACCCGGTGACTGTTAACTCAACATTAATAGGAATGAATACGAGATACAAATTGAGTGATCACTCTCAGGTATCTGTTCCAACAAAAACGCAAAGAATAATTTAATTGAATATGCTAGTATTGGTGTTTCAACCAGTGAGATTCCATTTCATTTTAGTTGGAGTTGTTTCTTCCCTAAAAGGCATCATTGCATTCATTGAATGCATCCCTTGTAAACACTTAGATAACAAAGTATTTGGGCTGAATTGTATGTTTGATTAGCTATCATAGGTTTTCACCATATCACTAGCAAACACATGAAGTTGACAAGTTCTGCGTAACGCATCTTTAAAAGGCGACTTGCTTAATGTGAAATAAACTTACATTGAGTTTAGTTGGGTGATAAAATTAAATTTAGTGAACAATTCGATCAAAAGAAAAGAGAATTGGATTGCATAAATAAAAAAGTTTGAATGTACGTTTGATTCTCATTATCGGTTTTCACTAAATATTTTGATTTTATGTAAGTAATTACTCGCAAACGCATCAAGTTGACTAGTTGTGTGTAACACATGTCTAGTTGCTTAATATGAACTAAACATGTGATGAGCTTTATTGTTTGATAAATATACATAAATTAAATTCATGGAACATTTGGAATGAAAGAAGTAAGGGCTTTGTATGTTCGTGCCTAGCTAGTTGGAAAATATACAATGAATAATGAAACTTAATATAAATAAATGTTGAAGGGGGAAGGGAATGTTGCGCGGAGATTGCGCAACGCAGTTTAAAATACTACGCACCAAATAGACTACGCAACAGAGTTCTTAAGATAATTGCACAGTGCACAGAATGTCAGATTGTTCTGCACTGTGAATACACACACTAAATAGAATGCTTTACGAATACAAAATATAATAGATAAATAACACATAAACTTGTCAGAAATACAAAATACTTGATATTAATGAACTTCGGCGCAATGCGCTCTGATTACAAAATACAGTGATAAAATGAGCTTCGACTCTGATACTGCTTCTGTCAACTCTTCAGCTGCTGCTGGTTCTTGAACTACTTCTCTATATCCCTCTCTCCTTTTCTCTATGTCTCTATCTATTCATTATATTCTAACTAAGAAACTCGGACTTATATAAACTTCCTTCAGAAGCTAAGACCGACTCAACATTTAACTCAACCATAATTATGACTGACTCTTCAAGAACTTAATTTAATTTGAGAAGATAGAATTCGGCTTCATTTATAGTTCTCCTACTTGTCGACTGACTTTTGAGTAAGTATGCGAATTTACACTTGCAGACTTGTGAGACTGTCTGACTGATATTTTGATTACTGATAGATTTCGACTCATAGACAAATCGGCGGTGATGTGAAGATCTCACCGACTTGTAATTACAATTTCCAACACTCCCCCTTAATTATAAGTTGGTGGAGTTACAAAAGAAAATACCATCAAAAATTTGAGTTTTCTTTTTACTGTCACTCATCTGTTACTGCACGGATTACCAAACTACTGCACAGATGATAAAATGCATCTCTTTCTAAAGCCTTTGTAAAAATGTCTTCAATTTGTTCTTTTGACTTGCAAAATTCTAAGCAGATCTCTTTGTTATTAACCAATTCTCTAATGAAATGATACCTTGTATCAATGTGCTTGGTTTTCTTGTGAAACACATGATTCTTTGATAACAAGATGGCTGAATTGTTGTCACAGAAAATTTTAGATGGTTCTTGTTGTTTCTAAAACAAATCTTTTAAAATTCTTCTCATCCATATTGCTTGACAAGCTGCGCTTGTGGCTACGACGTACTTTGCTTCTGCTGAAGAAAGTGTCACTATGGGTTGCTTCCTTTATGCCCATGATACCATACCTATTACAAAATGAAATGTGTACCCAGAGTTACTTTTCATGTCATTAATACTGCCTCCACAATCACTGCCAGTGTATCCAATGAGTTTGAAATTTTCTGAAGTGGAGTACTCTATGCCAAAATCTTTTGTTCCTTTCACATATATCATGATTCTCTTTTCCGCTTTCCAATGTGATTCTTTTGGAGTTTCCATGAACCTTGAGATTAGGCTCACTCCATACATAATATCAGGTCTTGTTGTTGTTAGATACATAAGACTGCCTACGAGTCTTTTAAACAGTGTGGGATCCACTTTGGACCCTTTATATTCCTTCCTTAACTTCAATCCTATTATGACAGGTGTTGGTGTTGCTTTTGAATTCACCATATTGAATCTCTTCAATATTTCATGCGCATACTTGGACTGTGAGATAAATATACTAGTTTTGGATTGGTGCACTTCTATTCCCAGAAAATATCACATTAGCCACAAATCAATCATTTCAAATTCATCCTTCATGACTGACTTGAAATCTTCTATGCCAAAGTCACCTGTAAATATCCAATTACCCACATATAAACAAACAATTAACACATTACCTTCCTGATTTGATTTGATGTACAATGTTGGCTCATTTTTTCTTCTCTGAAATCCGTTCTGTGTGAGATAGGAATCTATGTGACTATACCAAACTCTCGAAGCTTTCTTTAATCCAATACTATTCTTTCCTTAATCTATATACTTTGTTTTCTTGTCCTGGCACCTGATAACCTTGTGGTTCTTCCACGTATACTTATTCTTCTAAGTTTCCATTCAAGAATGCTGACTTTACATCCATCTGATAAACTAGCCATTTGTACTGCGCGATAATTGCTAACATTGTTCTAACTGTTTCCATGCAGGAAACTGGTGCAAATGTTTCATTGTAATCAATTCTAGGTTTTTGTGTAAAGCCTCTCGCAACTAATCTTGCCTTGTACTTATGTACTTTTCCTTCTGCATCTTGCTTGGTTTTATAAATCCACTTGACACTTATGACATCTTTATCATCAGGTACATCTACCAGTTTCCATGTTTGATTTCTCTCTATGCATCTAATTTGTTCATCCATGGCTTGTGCCCATACATCTTCTTTGACAACTTCTTCAAAAGTTAATGGATCATCTATTTGTGAAAACAGAGAAAAAACTAAGAATGAATTTGTTGCATCTTCATTATAGATGTTGCGCAGACTTATTGTCTTTATTGGTAGCAGACTTGCTAATGTTGGATCTGGGGATGTAGAAGTACTCAGACTGCTTGTTGGTGTTTGGTGCACTCTAGGTGTAGACTGCAGGTGTTGACAGAAGAAATACTGTAGCTAGTTGCATAGAGTGTAGGTGTTGTAGCTAGGTGTAGAGTGTAGAAGGAAGTTTATATAAGTATGAGTTTCTTAGTTAGAATATAATGAATAGATAGAGACATAGAGAAAATGAGGGAGAGATACTGAGAAGTATTTCAAGAACCAACAACAACTGAAGAGTTGATAGAAGAAGTATCAGAGTCGAAGCTCATTTTGTCACTGTATTTTGTAATCAGAGCACATTATGCCAAAGTTCATTAATATCAAGTATTTTGCATTTCTCACAAGTTTATGTGTTATTTCTCTATTATATTCCACATTTGTAAATCATTCTATTTAGTGTGTTTATTCACAGCGTGCAATAATCTGGCAGTTTGTGGACTGCGCAATGATCTTGAGAACTCTGTTGCGTAGCCTATTTGGTGCGTAGTATTTTAAAATGCATTGCACCAACTAGACTACACACAACATCCCCCTTTCCCCTTCAAATTGGTATTAGAGCAGGTTCTACCAGAACGAGTTTGTCAGAGAAGAAAATCTGTTGAAAGTAAAAAAAAAATGGTTTCTACCTCAAATCTGCAACCTGCCACTTTTACAAGAAAGAACTATGAGATGTTGTCCTTGACCATGAAGGCCTTGTTCCAAGGTCAAGGCAGTGTTTGGTGCACTTATATAAACTTCCTTCCTTCCTTCTGGTGCTCAAATACTGCAACTAGTTCCATAGATACACTCAAACATAAATGGAGTTTCTGTACATTGCATCATTAGGTGTGACTTATAGATAAGTTGTCAAGATAGAGAAAAAATTTAAGCAGAAGAGGAAAGAGTTTGGATCTGAAAACTCCTCGCAGTCGAAGTAGGCCAAAGGTGGCCCGAACCCACAAAATAAGGGACAAAGCAAAGATGGCCACTCTCAAGACAACCAGTCCAAGATGCAACACAAGAAGGGTAATGAGAAGTCGAAGAAGGAAACGAGAAAGTGGTGTGAATACCATAAAATCCCTTGGCACAACACCGAAGAATGTCGCTCCAAGCAGTCACTAGTGGTCGAGCTGAAATTTTTCGAGTCAAAGGCATATTCTGACTCTGAATCAAATCCAGAAGGAGGGAAGAAAATTATCAATGTCGAACCGAGCGCCACTGTCTCTACCACCAAAGTCCAACCAGGTGAAACAGACAAACTAGAGGAAGGGGAAGGCCTATTTCACTCACAGATGTGGGTAAAGGGGAATTTGCTTCATTTCATTTCCAATAGCAGCAGTCAGAAGAACTTGATCTCAACAGACGTCATCAAGTGGTTGGACCTGCCAATGACACCGCACCTGCAACCCTACACCATCAGCTAGATCCACCAAGGAAGATATATTGGCATTAGCCAATAGTGTCATCTTCCCTATGGCATCAATCCCTTCAAAGACGAGGTATTTTGTGGAATTTATCCCCTTGAAGTTTGTGATTTTATTTTAGAAAATCCATATTTGTTGAAGTGACATGTTGTGTATGAGTCTAGACCTTGAAGTGTTATTATTACTTTAGGTAGACAATTATATAGGATACCAAAGGTAGTTCCTCCTACTGCTATTTATTTAATCTCTTTTAAGAAATGCAGTAAGGTAATTTCACAGACTTGAAAGTTCATCTTCTTTGTGATCCGTGCTCAGAGTAAGAATAAGGTTGTCGCCACATCTGTGGCCTCTACACAGAGCCTCTCTTTGCAGTAGAAGTAGGTGGAGGGGATCGTGGAATAGTACAAACATCTTCTCCTCACCCACCAGGGTACCTAATGCATTGCCAAGTCAAGCATCCAATTGATCTAAAACCTAGTGCACATCTGCCTAATGGACCATTCTATCATCACTCACTGATGGAAAGTGATGAAATCAAGCGTCAGATCCACGAGTTTCTTCAAAAGTGGCACATGAGACCCAACTCCTCCCCTTGCAGAATCCCGATTGTATTAATGCAGAAGAAATACAGGACCTGGCGAATCTGCATTGATTACATATCATTAAAAAAAACACAGTCAGGAACCGGTACCCAATTCCCGAATTGATTACCTTCTTGACCAAATCAAGGGAGAAACTTTCTTCAACAAGATTGACCTAAAGTTTGGCTACCACCAAGTTCCCATCAAATCGACTAATGTATGGAAGACAACTTTCAAATCTAAAGAAGGTTGCTTCAAATGGTTGGACATGCCCTTTGGATTAACAAATTCACTAGCCAATTTCATGAGGTTGATGGATGATGTATTGATACCCTTCACCAACTCTTTTGTGGTGGTATATCTAGATGACATCCTCATCTTCAGTAGAACTTGGGAGGATCGCATCTAGCATATTCAGCAGGTTTTGAGCACTTTGTGGCAACACAAGTTATATGCCAACTTGGAAAAATGATCCTTTTGCATGAACAAGGTCCAATAATTGTGCTACATTGTTGATGAACATAGGGTACATGTGGATCCAACCAAGATCCAAGTCATCTGTGATTGGCCATCCCTTACCACACTAACTGAGCTTTGGAGCTTCTTGGGACTTGCCAACTTCTACCGACTATTTGTGTTGGTATTATCCCATATTGCATGGGCCCTCAACCAAGTGACCAAGGGTGGCAGAAGGGAAACTTTCACATGGGGGAAGGCACAACAATGAGAGTTTGATGATATGAAGAATCTCTTTTTCTCGGCTCCAACACTCTCCTTACCCGATCTGCAACAACTGTTTGATATTGAGACTGATTCATCTGACTATGTTGTGGGTACAATTATCACTCAGCATGGTAATCCAATAGCATACCATAGTGAGACACTCTTAGATACCATCCGGAAATACCCCACCTATGACAAGGAAATGTATTCCATTGTACAAGCCTATCATCAATGGAAACATTAAATTCTAGGAAAGGAGAGAGTCATCCACATTGATCACAAGCCTTTGTAGTTCATATAGACACAAGGGAAGTTGCAAAATGACCACCATAAAAAATGGTCCACATACTTGTAGCAGTTCCAACTCAACATCAAGTATAAGACATGGAGCACAAATCCTATTACTGAATTCCTTAGTCGACCTCCCATGTTTTCACTCACCATTGTGCTCCGTTATTGTTGGAATGAGGCATCTGAGTGGCCCCAAATTTATCATTGTGATCCTGACTTCACCACCACCTATCAACTCTTAGGTACAGGTGTGAATGTCACTGATTTTCATATTTGGGAAGCACTGTTATGCCATTTAGGAGGCTCACTACAGTTGGATGGCAGGACATTTTGGCGTGGAGAAAACTATGGCCATTTTACATAAACATTTTTATTGGCCAAAACTTTGATAGCACGTCAGGAAGTATCTCAACACTTACACTACATATGCCATTGCCAAGCCAACCATCAAGAATCAAGGCTTATACACATCTCTTCCTACTCTTGAGAGGCCTTGGGAATCCATCTCGATGAATTACATGTCTTTCCTTCTGTCCACCAAGAAAATAAATGATAGCGTATTTTTGGTGGTTCATCAGTTTTCGAAGATGGCCATTCTCACAGCTTGCAAGACAAACATCACAACGACAGATACTACCAATCTCTTCTTCAAATGAGTGTGGGTCCATTTTTTGATACCACATACCATCATATCCAATCAATACAATAGGTTCCTTAGCATATTTTGGTCGAGTCTCTGGTCATTGTTGGACACCAAGCTCACTAAATCCATTGCCTTCCACCCTCAAAATGATTGCCAAACAAAGGTCTTCAATAAGATGATTGTGCACATCCTGCACATGTATAAATCTAAGCATCTGTGTACATGGGATGAGAGTATTCCCTAAGTTCATCATAGATACAATAGGTCTCTCCATAGCTCCACCAGTCATAGCCTATTTTAGGTGGTGTTGGGATTCCAACCCTTGGGTCCCATTAATGTTGCACTACCTCTTGCAACCACACAGACAAAATATTCCCATGTTTAGTTTGAGGCCTACAAAGCCACCATATTCATTGATTGGATTCATCACATCCACCAACAGGTCCAAGAGATTTTGCAGAAAGCCAATGCTAAGTACAAGCAACATCGTGATCAACATCAGGTACCGCACAAATTCCAGGTGGGAGGAAAGGTCTGGTTACATTTGCAAAAAAAATGCATTACAGGACCCCATCGAAAGCTCATTCTACTTCACTGTGGGCCTTACACTATCACCAAGGTTGTGGGTGGCAATGCTTTCGACCTCAAGACTCCCCCCTTCCTTGGCTTACACCTAGTTTTCAATGTGGACCACCTACGACCATATATTTCACCATTATTGGACACCTCGGATATTGCAGAACAATTGACACCAACAGAGCTGAACCCTAACTACGTGGAACATACATCCATTCATAAAATAGTGGACAGACAGGTCAAGGGCACGCAACAAAGAATCCAACTTTAGCAGGTTGTCGAGGCAGGGCAGCTCCTATACCAAGGCAACTGGCTCACTTGGGGCCAAATTCAAAAAACATTTCCTCACCTGATGGGGGAACTCAATGCAATGGAGACCATTTCTTCCTAAGAAGGGAGGAATGATCTAGGTGGATATTGGTGGCCACCCACCTATTCAAACTAGCTCATCTTGAGAGTTTTAGTTCAACATGTTCTTCTGTAATTCTTTGAAATTTTGGTTTCTATGCTTCCGCGGTTGTCTGAAGCCCTTCACAACTTCCTAGTGGATATTGGTGGCCACACACTCAATCCAAAAGTCTTATTTTGGAATTTTTCATGTCATTACATCTTTATGTACTTCGAGGGTCATTTTGGGGACCTAAACAATGTTTTTTTGGCTTTCCATAGTCAAACTATAGACATAGTCAATGTTTGATGGCGTAATGTGTAGTTCTTGAAAAACCCTTTCCAACAGGATATCACGTGCCTAAAATGGAGGTCGTATGAAAAAGTTACAACCTCAGGAAGTTGAGGTACCAACTTACCCATCGAGACCCACATAACCTTTGGCATTTCATCTCCTAGGGTTAGGTGTTTGGAGGTCTAGGGTTGTGGCATTCATGAGTAATGTTAAAAATGAATCTGCAGCCTCATTGTAATCATTTTTATCAAGAGGATGTGTGTAGTATCCACATCTCTTCTCAAAGATAGCTACCACCATTCAAGCAAGTTGTTTTCGGTTCTCGAGTTTTACAGTCTCAACCTATTTTATTTATTCAATAGAAGTTATTGTTCATTGGATACATGTTGTTGTTCTTCATATATCTGTGTTATTGTATTCATTATGTTATTCATTTTGTTCTACTCATAAATCTGGATCATTTATGTCTTGACCCAACACCACTCAGCATGCTCCTTACTTTTTTTGTTAGCATGTTATTCATCCTTTTTGCAACCCCACTCTGTTGAGGTGTCTATGGAGTAACTTTTTTCCTTTCTATATTTCAYTTCTTACATAATTCCTTGAATTCATTCCTATGGAACTGTCCACCATTATCTATTCTCAACACCTTTATGTTCTTCTTTATTTGATTCTCCACGAGATCCTTAAACTCTTGAAATTTACAAAAGACCTCATATTTCTTTCAAAGGACATAAATCCATGTATTCCTTAAGAATTCATCAATGAAACAAATATATTACACATATTACCTAGTGATGGAATATGAATGGGTCCAAACACATTACTATACACTAAATTTGGATCCCTTAAATTCTCTTCTAGTACTAGATGAGAATCTTACTTGATTATGTTTCCTGTATATGCAATGTTCACGGAAATCAAAAATCCAATGCAAAATTGTGCATACCTTCAACCATGTGTTTATCGTGTAGTTCTTAAAGGCCCTTCTCTCCAATATGTCCTAGTCATTGATGCTACAACATTTTCTTTCCTCTACAGACCATAGAGGTTTTGTCTTCTTCACCCTTGGAAACAATACAACTATTACACCCATTACTAATTGTGATTCCCAATAGCTTGTATAGATTTCCATTCCAAAATTGCTTCGTCAACACCATTACTCTTTGAGCCATTTTACAAGTTTCCTTTTTGGAAAAAGTATGTACACTTGGCACTCATCTTACTTAGAAACATGAAGTTTCTTTCTAGCTGTAAAATGTGCAAAAACCTGAGGAGTGTTTTATTTCTTCCATCCTTGAGCTGCAACATGACCTTTTTGTATCTTGTTATTCTAGTTGTCAAGTCATCTCTTGCTAAAATGTCACCTTCATTATACTTTTTATATTTATAAAACCACTCCCTATGGGGAGCATCTGAAAATAAGCACCTAAATCTATCATCGATACATCATGATCTACATGTGTCGTTGAAGAAGCGAAGTACATATCCCTCCTTCTAACGAGGAATTCCTTTATGTGGAAGAAACATATTGTRTCCCTTTCCTCTTTCAACACTTTTTTATCTACAATCCTTCTTGAAATRCCTAGMTTTACTRMATTTCCAACATTTATTTAAGGATTTTCTTGGATATTTAGATCTACCTCTAGATTTAGATMTCCCAGTYGAGGACTTATTTTTATTTCTATCYAGGGTGCATCCTYTTATAGATAAGGCATATGTTCTATATTTTCCCATGGTTTTCCTCTTCATTTCTTCTGATGACAAGCATGAAACCACAACATAAAAAATTAATGTGGTTGCATTACTACTGATAGTTATCCCATGGATCGAGAAATGAACACAATAAACTAATGTACTTATCTTCATCTAAAATTTTAATATATGTAGACAACAATCGACATACCATAGTATTGAAGGAATTTGGATTTTTTTATCATTAAGTCTACATTGTTCATCCTTAGGAGGCACATGAGCTTTCAGTTGTCCCTGATGATAAGTGGAGTGTCCACTCGAAATGTTGAACATTTCAAAACTATTTACACAATGTTTATCGATAAATACTCTCAACATTATGTCTAACTATGAAAACTTACGCTCTCATAAAATTTTAACTCTTTGAGGTTGTAAGAAAAACATGCTTGGTAACTTAAGGTAGACTTGTTTTTGTATTTTATATGTGTGGATCAATGGGATAACTCAATTATATTATGGTATTCAGACAGTCAAAATGAGAATCAAATGAACCAGTGCTCTCAAGGATCAATAATCAGATGATAGCTTTTAAGTGGGTGAGAAAACAATGCTTATAAACCAAATACAAATGTAGGGTTTAATAAACAATGATAATAAATTATTAATCAAGTTATTAGCTAACCAATGAGATGATAGTCATTCTGCAACTAAAACAACTTGAATAAGAGTACATAAGGAGAGATGAGAATTTGACATCAATAGAGAGAGAAAACTGTGATTTGTATTATCATATGGAAAAGTCTATTTACAATATAGTATCTTCTGTATCAAAAATTGAACCTGGTGCTCTTAGAGATCATAGGCTTTATATCCTTTACATAACAATTGGAGATCCTATTAAGAGGGATTGAGAATACTAAAAATAGTATAATCATTAAACTAATTGCAAACTTATAGGAACATATCCTTTAAAAAGGGAAGTCAAACCATATCCTAATACTAAGTCTTTAACAGCTGCTTATGTATGTTGTATGATGACTATGCCTTCTAGAATCTTCAATTGACATCCAAAAGCTAATCTTCTCATTCTGGAGATTTCCTTTTAACAGCTTATAATATCTTTGACCAAAAATAGTAAAATTGCTTTATCTTATTGTCTCAACATCTATCTCCAACTGGGATGGAGACCTCCCTATGAGGTTTCCAAGAACCTAATAGTTCCAATCGCCTTAATCATTGGGCATGGAGTCATATGGCATGTACAACTGATCTCTACAAACCTGTAACCTGCTTTTCTTATTCAACAACCAATAACTGAAAAGTCTACTTGCTCGTAGACGAGCTTATTATTTTCTACTCCTACTTCTAATTAGTAGAGGAAAATTGATCAAGTGAAGTCATCCTTCCAATGAAGCCATATCAGAAACTGGATTACTGAACCTGTTCTTGGTCTTGACCCCAAAAATAATTGAATGTATAGCCAATAGAAAAGTGGTTTGAACAGATGATAAAGCCAACTTTCATTTGACAAAAATACTATAACACATATGCTGCTCATAGATTCCAAATAATCAGCGATAGGGTCATCAAATCCACAAAGAAATACCTCTTTATGCTATTGTTCCAACTGAAAACTGAAATCATGCTGCTTGTTGCCTTCATTGATGTCAATGCTGAATGTGAACTTTTATTCTTCTGTCAAATGAAAATACAAGCTCAACTGCTGATCTGAAACTTTATGTTGCTCACCTTCTTCCTCATATTTGATGAAATCTGCCTTTGTCTTCAAATAAAAAAACTGAGGGTTTCCCTTTGAATCTGCTACAGATCTGAAACTATCACCTGCTAATGTGTCAATCTGATAATCATCTTTAGAGTTTTCAAATGGGACAATCTCATTTTCATGACAACCTAAGTCAGTAGATGCATTTGATACAATGGTAAAAGCATCATTATGGTTACCATAATGTAGATCATTGATATCTTGATCATGATGAGAGATATCTTCTACTGCAGCAAAGTCTTCATAATCTGAATCTTTATTCAACACACTAAATTCATGACAACATGCTAGATAAAGAAGGTCATCTAAAAACTTTCCTTTACAAAATGAATGAAATGCAGCATGAAAGTATGCCATGGAACTAATACTTGCATTTGGAATAGATTGGCACCAATCAAGAGAAAATCTCTCTAATGATTGCTTGAAAAGCTTAATTTGAACATCTTCATGTATAATTTCAAGTCGATTAATAATATCATGAAAATCGAGTAGGTGTTCAGCTAGTACTTCCCATTCTTCTCCTCGAAATCTAGGAATACTTATTTTCCATTCATCTTTACTAGGAACTGGATGAGGGTAACAAGAAATACTTGAAAAATTGCAAAAAGCATACCTCTTGTTCATTTCATCCCAGTGGAGTCGCCAACAGATTTCTGAACATTGGAGTCACTATTGAATATGTCCTTCATGGAGTTACCAGATAGATGATTAAAACCAATTTTGATGTCTGATCCTTGTCTATCATCAATGGATCAACTCTGTGTGGTTTCCCAGGAAAGATGAAACTTCAATCTTCGTTCCCTGGCAACGACGCCAATTTGTTATCACTCCAAGAAACTCTTTGAGGTTGTAAGACAAAGATGCTTGGTAACTTAAGGTAAACTTGTTTTTGTATTTTATATGTGTGGATCAATGGGATAACTCAATTACAGTATGGTATTCAGACATTCAAAATGACAATCAAATGAACCAGTGCTCTCAAGGATCAATAATCAGATGATAGCTTTTAAGTGGGTGAGAAAACAATGTTTATAAACCAAATATAAATGTAGGGTTTAATAAACAGTGATAAGAAATTATTAATCAAGTTATGAGCTAACCAATGAGATGACAGTCATTCTGCAACTAAAACAACTTGAATAAGAGTACAGAAGGAGAGATGAGAATCTGACATCAATAGAGAGAGAAAACTATGATTTGTATTATCATATGGAAAATTTTGTTTACAATATAGTATCTTCTGTATCCAAAATCGAACCTGGTGCTCTTATAGATCATAGGCTTTATAGCCTTTACATAACAATTGGAGATCCTATTAAGAGGGATTGAGAATACTAAAAGTAGTATAATCATAAAACTAATTGCAAACTTATAGGAACATATCCTTTAAAAAGGGAAGTCAAACCATATCCTAATACTAAGTCTTTGATAGTTGCTTATGTATGCTGGATGATGACTATGACTTCTAGAATCTTCAATTGACATCTGGAAGCTAATATTCTCATTCTAGAGATTTCCTTTTAACAACTTATAATTCCTTTATCTTCTTGTCTCAACATTTGTCTCAAAAAATGGAATAGAACACTAAAAGAGATCTCTTTAATTATATTATTAAATTAGAAACCATCCTCGTTCACTTTCAAAAGATCAAATTGAGATCTGTGCAAGAAGAATACCACTTTGTCCTTCTCTTTGGTTTCACCAGCTCTTCTGCCTTGAAATTTGCTAGTTAGTCGGTGAAAGCTTTGCTTTTCAATGGCTAACTGTTTGTAGATGCGCTTCATGTGCCACTGAAAGCTATGCTTTGGCCAAAATAGAAAACCTTTCGTGATCAAATCAAATTCATTGTTTGCATCAACGATGTTGCAACACATACAATCGTTGGGAAATTTATGTTCTTGATTTGGCCTGGTGATTATGGATAGTAATGATATTTTCTTGTAGCCCCTTCTCGCAGATGGCTTGGTGCCTATTATTTGATTTATTGCTTGGACCTGTGCACTGTTTTGAAGGGCTTTGGTGTCCACCTCCTAGAAAGAGTAACATAACCTTTAGGCCTCCACTCATGCTGAAATTGTGCAGCTGTTTTCACTAAGAGTTCCACTAAGAATACGACCAGGATCATCCTCAAGCTAAGCTTCAAATTCATTCTCTGATGTTCTAGACATTTCATTGTGGTTTCTCACCATGGTTGAAGCTGTTGAGGACTTCTGCCACACAGATCGGGCACTTGGAAACTTGTACAATTGCTTAACATATGGCATAAGGGTTACGTATATGTACCATGGGGGAAATGCTAGCAGAGAGGCCATCCTCATTTTGTTTGGAAACATCAACCACAACTTATGTTTCAAGAGCTTTCTTCTCATATTGTTCAGACACTGAGCGTGTTCTCAAGGTCTTAACTCAAATTCTTCTAGAGATATGCGAACTGGAGTTGATGAAACCGTGCCATACTTGACAAGTTGCAGGCTCATATGTGTTGAACTTTTGGGATGTAAATCTTTTCTCGACACCATATTCCTTATAAAGAAATGATTCAGTATGGCATGCCGCAATCTTTGTCTCTACATTGTCATCAAAACAACAAAGGAGATCCAAACCTGTGTTGTTTACAACCTAGACCAAAAAAATAGCAATGCCTTCACCAACTAAATTGAAAGCATCAAAGGCTCCCATTGAATCATCAATAATATCTCCATGTTTGATAAAAACTACCACACCATCATCTTCCATTTGTTGTGACCATCGACAACACAACTCTAGTGAATGACCACTTGCATTTCAGTCTGCGTTTATTTTGCTCAGAAGATAAGATCTCATATATATATCAGGATTTAGAAATCTAGAACCTTTATTTACACCCATATACCCTTCATGTAATCGATGAGTAATGTGGAAGCTTGGCGCTTGAACTGGGCCTGTGTCAACTTATATATTTGACATGTGAACTTGAAGTTCCTATGCGACCTCAACCTTGGATTTGGCTCATGTATTTCCATTTCTTGACATTGGTTTTCCATGTGGCTTTGACTCAAGGGATGACATGTATACTTGGCACATACATATTTTGATATGTAGCATGGTTAGGGTTGTTTTATAATATATGAAATGAGGATTCGAGTATATATGAGAAGGCTTAGGGTATAAAACATTCACACACCCTTTTTTTTGGATTGTTTATAAGAAATACAAAGGAATCTTTGGCGACAAGATCAATGGGAGCTTATGTAAGCTGATTGGGGAAATTGGAGATGTAGACATTTGCCAACACATCAAAAATACCGGGGTATTTTTTATCTCTAATAGGAGGCAAATGACCTTTCAGTTGTCCCTGATGATGGGTGGAGTGTCCACTCGAAACGTTGAACATTTCAAAACTATGTACACAATGCTTATCGACAAATACTCTCTAACATTATGTCTAACTATGAAAACGTATGCTCTCATAAAATGTTATTTACTAGGGATATAAAATGATATAAATCATTGGCTTATCCCATAACACCTTGGTTGTATCTTCTCTCGAAGAATTCAATAACATTAAATATGAAAGACATAACTAGATTGTTCTCCTTACCTTCCTATGCAACTTTGACCAATATTCTATTAAAATACATATAGGTGCAGTACCCATATCCACAACAACCCACTAATCTTTGTCTATCAAAATATTCTCCATCTTGAGCTTCCATCGGTAAAAAAAATTCCCATCAAATTTTTCAATATCTATTTTAAAACTACTCACCATTTTCTTTCACGATAATGATCACCACTGTAAATATCCCACTGAAACCAAGTTTATCTCATACCCAAGATAACCAAACCATTAACAACAAAGGAATCCCCATGAAACAAATAATTTCTCCGATACAAAATGTAGGTTTTAAACTTCTACAATACATAAATTCATACACATATTATTTATAAAACATAAAAAAAACAATAGTGATAACACATCATACTCAGAAATTTACCTTCAAAACCCTCACTAAGAAAACCAACAAACGTTTAGATCTGCACCTCTAACTCTCATTTTATTAACTTCACCTTTAAAATACAATATATAGGATCCCATGACATCCAAAATACCTAATCCATTGACTTGTTTTAGATTACAACCTTAATTCCTTAACAAAAGTTAGAAAATAGTGTGCCAAAACCGCCCAAAAACATTTTTAGGGGTCTCTACATGTGACACAATGTAATATCACATGGGGATAATCGTGCAAAGAATATAACACATACCCAAAAAAAAATTGATACAAAAATCTATTCCATATATATTCTTCATTATTAATCAATATGGAATCCATCATGAACCAAATAATCCTATTGAACTTATGAACTGGCCAAAGCCACAAATAGTACCACATTTAAAAAATTTATTGGCATTATGAACTTTTATATAAAATTCATTACATATTATTAAAAAATGGTTGAAATCTTACATTAGTATCAAATCAAAAGGTTTTTTATCAAAACAAGGAAGAAAATATTGTATTCCAACAACTCAAAGAATGGTTATGCTGCAATGTTGTCTTATGTTTTCTCAATTTATAAGAGATGTTTTAAACTGAAATAAATGCTTCATAATAAATCATTTTTGTTGTTCTCAAATAAGGAGGTCGTCAAATGCCGTATCACTTATAAGGTCTATTAGATGTGAATGATAGTGAAGTCTATGCGCTCATTCAAGGGGGTGGGGGGAATAATAGAGAAAACATTATGAGACATTATATTTCGATTAAGGAACAAACATCTATATATATCAACATCCTCTACTTTTTTTGTATTCACAGTCAAAATTTTACTTTAAACATCACCACTTAAAATGGGCTACATATATTCAACAATTTCATTTACTGATTAAGTCTAAAAAGGATATATCTATTGAGGTTGTGGATTTATTGAGCTTCACTTTCATTTAGACATTGAATATTCTAAACCTTCATTTTATAGGTCATGAGAAATAGACATTGAATATTCTAAAACTTAATTTTACAGGTCATAATTATAATAAATGCAATCTAGTACTAAATAAAGATTAATCTAACATCAATATAACATTACTCTGTAAAATATGGATGGTTATATCAACTCAATCAATTGTGCATTCTAGATTCTAACACTAGTCTCTTATTACTTATAGATGTTCAATCTTCCAGATATGGTGGTCACTTTAACAGCCAAAAAAAACACCTTAACACAAATTAATGGCCTAAAATGTAGAAATAATATTAGGACTACATTCCTTAGTTCTCTCTTTGTAGTTAAGAAAAACTAGCAAATTTCTTGAACTTGGAATTTATCAATCTCTATGCATTATATCTAGATTATGGTAAGCCATATCCATAGACTACATCATTCGATTGATGATCCAGATTTATAAGTGGAATGAAATTAAACAACATATTTATAATATTAACATAGAGAAAAAGTGAAAAATAACAAAGATATAGTAAAACTTGACTTCTATTAAGTAATAAATATGCTGAAAACTGTAAAATGCAGACTGAAAAAAATCTTGCTAGAATGGTGGAAACTTCTCTGAGAAGAGATGTGATGGCTACGCTCATTCACAAGATGATGAGTACAATGAGTCTTTTAAGGAATTTTTACACTAAGCATTAATTCCAAAACCATATATATCCAAAAACCTAACCCTAGGAGATAAAGCGCCAAAAGTCATGTGGGCCCCGTTGGGGCAAGTTAGTACATCAACTTCCCGGGGTCATAACTTTTGCATACTATATATGTTTAGGGTGAACGATAGCTCATTGGAAAGGTATTGACAAGGAGATTCATTTAGGGGGATAAATAAAATACTTCAACTATCATTGAGGTTCCTGATCACAAAAATGATTCTTTTATTCCCTCAAAATGGCCCTCAAAGTTCAGGAACCGAAAAACTACTAAAAATATTAAGTTTCCAAAAAAACATTTTGAGCCAGTTGGAGAAGGTGAGTGGCCACCGAGATCCTCCTAGATTAATCCTCATCCATTAGGAATCAATGGTCTCCATTGAATTGAGTTCCCCCATCAGATGAGGAAATTTCTGCTAAATTTGACCCTAAGTGAGTCATTTTCCTTGGTGCAGGACCTGATCTTCTTTGACAACCCGATAAAGTTGGATCCTCTGCTAGTGTGTTCCCTTGACCTATTTTTCCACAATTTTATCAATGTATTCATGTTCCATGGAGTCAGGGTTGAGCTCTGGTGGTGTCAACGTTTCTGCTATCTCTGAGATGTCCAATAATGGTGTAAAATAAGGTCGAAGGAGGTCCACATTGAATGTTGGGTTCAAGCCAAGGAATGGGGGAAGGTTGAGGTCAAAATAATTCTCACCCATAGCCTTGTTGATGGTGTGGGGTCCATAACGGAGTGGAATAAAATTCTGATGAGGCCCTGTAAGGTGTTCTTTCTACAAGTGCAACCAAACTTTGTCTCCCACCCAAAACTGGTGTGGAACCCGATGTTGATCATGGAGCTGCTTGTACTTGGAATTTTACTTATGTAAAATATCACGAACCTATTGGTGGATGTGTTGGATCCGCTCAATGAATTGGGTGGCTTTGTCAACTCCAGTTGGAGCATGTGACGAGTCTTCCTTGGTGGCTATAAGAGGTAGTGCAACATCGATGGGACCTAATGGTTGAAATTACAACCCCACTTGAAAGGGGTTGTGGATGATTAAGATATGTATGGATTTTTCGTAGTTGTGCTAAAAGTAGAGAAGAATCTCATCTCAAGTGCGGGGCTTCTTGGAATTGTACATGCACAGTACGTGCACGATCATCCAATTGATGACATTGGTTCGACCATCCATATGGGGGTGGAAGGTAGTGGAATTGGTGAGCTTGGTTTCCAAAAATTACCAGAGGCTCGAACAGAATGTTCTCAGGAACTTTTTGTCCTGATATGAGATAATAGTTTGTGGGATCCTAAAGTGTACCCACACTCGTTCAAAGAAGAACTTGGTAGTGGAATCCGTTGTTATGCTCTTCTTGCAGGTGACCAAAATCGCCATCTTGGAAAAACGATAAACCACCACAAAAACACAGTCATTTCCCTGCTTGGTGGATGAAAGGCCCAACATGTAGTCCATTGCGATGGATTCCCACGACCTTTCATGGGTAGGCAAAGGAGTGTACATGCATTGTTTCTTAATTCCTGGTTTGACAATAGCACATGTAGTGCAATACTAGATATACTTGTTGACATCATGTCAAAGTTTCAACCAGTAGAAATGTCGTTGCAACACTACCATTGTCTCTTCCACGGGGTGGCCATGATACGTGATGACTGCACCCACAACATAGTTTGAAGCATCTATCTCGATCTCAAAGGGTTGTTGTATGTCAAGTAGTGAAAGCACCGAGGAAGAGACCGAGAGATGTTTCAAATGATATAATGTTTTTTTTGGGGACAAGCCCCACACACGTTTTGCCTTACCACCACCTTTGTTTATTTGGGTGAGGGCCCATGCAATATGGGAGAATCCCAACATGAACCTTCGATATCAATTGGCAAGGCCTAAGAATCTTTGAAGCTCAATGAGAGTGTTTGGGGTTGGCCAGTCATGGATGAATTGGATCTTGTCTAGATCAACATGCACACCATGTGCATCAACAATGTAGCCTAGGTACTAGACCTTGTCCATTTTGAAGGAACATTTTTCCAAGTTTCCATATAGCTTGTGTTGTTGCAGAGTGTGAAAAACCTATTGAATATGATGCAAGTGTTATTCCCATGTCTTGTTTTAGACGAGGATGTAATCTAGATACACCACCACAAAATAATTAGTGAAATTTCGAAAGATATTCTCCATCATCCTCATGAAAGTTGTTGGGGCATTTGTCAAACCAAAGGGCATGACCAACCATTCAAAAAGACCCTCTTTTGACTTGAAGGCAATTTTCCATACATCTGCCGATTATATTGATACCTGATGGTATCCATACTTCAGATCAATCTTACTGAAGTATTTCCCCCCCCCTTGAGTTGATCAAGGAGATCGTTGATTCGGGGAATCATACCGATTCCTGACTGTGATTTTATTTACGGTCTGGTAATCAATGTAGAGTCACCAAGTCCCATCTTTCTTATACACCAGCATGATTGGGCTTCCACAAGGTGATGATCTAGGTCAGATGTGCCCCTTGTGGAGAATTTCTTGGATATGAATCTTGATCTTCTCATTTTTTAGCAGGGATCGATTATAGACTGGCCCATTTGGTAGTGGTGCGTCGGGGCTTAGATCGATGGGATGCTTGACCTGACAGTGTAGAGGTACCACGGTAGGTGATGAGAATATGTCTTTGTATTCTTCCATGAAGTTTCAACACTTCTAGATATCTTTCTTTAACAATGCAATGTTAGGCTAGGGGCTCTTATGGAAGTTGCACCACTTCCCGATATCTTTCTTCATCTTCCCATTGTCCTTCTTTGCTTTCTACTTGGACTAGTTGTCCTTAGGTTTCCCATCTTTTCTTTGTCCTTTGTTCTGTGTGTTGGGGCGACCCTTTCCCTACTTCTATTGTGAGGGGTTCCCAGACCCAAACTGTCGCATCTTTTGTTTCTTTTTCTTCTCGATTTTGATGACATATAAATAGGTTGCACCTAAGGATGAGATGTCCAAAAAATCCATTTCTATTTGAATATATATATGCATATCGTCACGGTACTTGAGCACCATATTTCACTCATAATATTTGGTACCCAGCTTGGTGCACAAGGTATGGAGGAAATTAGTGAAATATGGCATTGTTTGGACTCTTTCATGTCGTAGTGTGGTCCATCTTGTATACAAGTCATCATAACTTACAACATGGTAGTATTGTTCCTTAATACCATCCCTGAAGGAACCCCAAGTGGGTGCAACTACAAATAATGTGGATCCCTCTATTTCCTTTTTCTCACACAAAGTATCCCACCAATCTTTGACATGGGGAATGACCTTGAGGAGATAAAATGTAATATTTTCTCTATCGAAAAATTTGTGGAGAGAAAAATACCCTTCTAGAAGGTTTAACCATTTATCTACGACATATGCATCTATTTGACCTTCAAATATAGGAATATCAAAATTGATTTGTACCTTGAAGGGGGAAGCACCTCATATTGAGGTGGATACGTCCCTTGTCAACAACCATCGAAGGATTTGTGCAAAATTGTCCATCATCCCGTTCCTATGTCGCTCAAGGTCTTCCTCGAGCAGTTCATTTTGAAAGGATCTATTGTCCCGTCGTATTTTTTTTCACCCACTATGGACAGTTTCTTAGGAATGCAAGAGCAATTGTCCTCAAGAGAAATAAGCTCGAGACCCATCTCTCTATACCCTGACCGCATCGAGGACATGCATTAAAAAGAATGACAAGGAGAAGACCACTCTAATACCACTGATCCAGATGTATGAGCGGAACAAAACAAAACCACATATTTATAATATTAACACAAATACATAGTGAACAATAATAGAGATACAATAAAACTTGACTTCTATTAAATAAGAAATATGTTGAAAACTGTAAAATGCAGACTGAAAAAAAGCTTGCTAGAATGGTGGTAGCTTATCTTTGAGAAGAGATGTGATGGCTATACTGATTCACAAGAATATGAGTACAATGAGGATTTGAAGACATTTTTACAATAAACATGAATGCCAAAACCCTATACATCCAAAAACTTAACCCTAGAAGATGAAATGCCAAAAGTCAGGTGGGCCCCGTTGGGGTAAGTTAGTACATCAACTTCTCGGGGTCATAATGTTTGCATACGATCTCTGTTTATGGTGAACAATATCTCGTTGGAAAGGTATTAACGAGGAAATTCATTTAGATGGATCAAACAAATCCTTCAAATATCATTGAGGTGTCTGATCACGAAAAAACGTTGTTTAGGCCCTCAAAATGGCCCTGGAAGTTCAGGAATCGAAAAACTGCTAAAATTAGTAAGTTGCCAAAAAAAATTTTTGAGCCAATTGGACAAGGTGGTTGGCCACCAAGATCCTCTTGGATTAATTGAGCATGACAATACATAAGAATGACTTCATATTTGTGTTCAAGCATAGATTTTCTAAAAGGGTGGTTTTTATACCATGCAACAAAATCACCACCGACTACAGAGAAACACACATCTTCTTCAAGTAAGTATGGATTCTTTTTGGATTACCTCTAACAAATGTCTTGGACAAAGATATCATATTTCTTAGTTAACTTTGGAAAACCCTATGGAGTCTTCTTTTATGTAAATTGCATTATTCTATAGCTGTCCACATATAAACACATATCTAGACCAAAGTGGTCAACCATAATCTTATTCACACTCTTCACATCTACTATAACAACAATGAACAATGAATTAAACATTACACATAGTACAACATAGGTATAACCATACCATCCACACATCAACAAGTATATCACTATCTGAAGATTACTTCATGTATCAATCTTTAACTCTTTATGAATACTAATAGAGACACCCCTTCTAAATTCTTCCAAGAAAATAAAAGATCAACATCAAGCATCTACAATTTTCCAAAAAAATTTCCAAATTGATTGTTTGGTTAGACAACTCTACAACATTCCCAACAAAAAAAAATAAAAAAAAATAGGACCGCTATCATATTGTAACTCTATTGCAAATAGGCATAAAGGTTTGGTTGTATATGGACAAAGAGCATTTCAAGGGAAAACACCACCATAAACTGAATCTAGTTCAGTATGGACCATATGAAACTATACAAGAAATTGGAGTGAATTCCTATGGAAGAGACTTGCCTCTAGAACTCATTATACATACAGTCATTAACATCAACCAACTGAAGATTTACCAGCCTTCCAATTTGGAATATGAAATCCAGTGCTCTCACCCTGAGGGCAGTATTAGATATTTTGAAGCTCCATTGGACTGTCAACCAACTGAAGGTTTACCAACCTTCCAATTTGGAATATGAAAACTAGTGCTCTCACCCTCATGGTAATATTTCATATTTTGAAGCTCCATTGGACCAAGACACACTTCTGTATGTGCATATTCAGTCAACCTGCAACTCCAACATCCCATATGGTCTAACCCAACAATAATGAAAATTTAACAACTTAGGAAAAATGGCTCTCACACTTAGATTTCGAACAAAAATTTCCTCGTCTTCGTTAGAAAGGGAGGATACTTTCTTCCAAAACATGGAGGAATTGGTACAAGTACAAAGCTATAGTCAGCCAGAAAAAGATGCCTAATCAAGAGGACAATGTGGGATGCCTTTATTTAGCAGAGAAGTTGAGAAAGCAACATTTAGTTTAACAATCAACAAGACAATGCTAGAGGCCTTTATTTAGCCAACAAGTTGGGAAAGCAACAATTAGTTTAATGATCAATGAGGCCTCACTTAATGATTTATGTTCTATTAGTAAATGTCAAAGTTATAGTAAATGTGTTAGTATATAATTTAATTATAGAAGGATATTTCATTAAGGAAAAATTTTGAGGATTCAGGCTTATTTAAAGTGTATAAGTTTTTGTAGAGCTTTCTAATGCTTAAAATGTCAATTATAAAATATTTTGGTGATATTTTCATAAAAGTATTAAATTTTTTAAGGACTTTATATAGTTTCTAGAAAATTTTGACAATATTTGTAGTAAAATAATTTTATCCTATAAAATTTGGACAAATCACTTTAAAAAAGAATATAGTGGCAAATTCTTATTTTGAAAGAAAACATGGAAACTTAATCCAATGACTAAATTTAGCCACTAAAAATTTCCCAATCCAATTTCCATGTTAGAACAAATTTTTGATGTGTACTATTAAATAAGATAAAATACTAAATGACTCAAGTACATTTTAAGTTACTAGTTGCAAAATTAATTTACCAAATTTAATAATAATAATAATAATAATAATAATAATAATAATCTAATTTTGACCAAATTGTTGTATGAGACCCCCTTGTTTATGAGACTATGGAGGTGTGAACACCCTACCCCCTATGCATTTGAATTTATGACCTCCAAAATGGAAACACTTATTCTTAACCATTAAACTCAAACTAACAAATAATCAAAAAAAAAAAGTAAAAAATTACAATAAACTCTTATATAACTAAGAGATCAGAAAGTGAAAATGGATATTGTCTTGTTAATACTTTTAACTAAACCAATTATTCAAATTTCTTATTTAACTTTTATCTTCTATTAATTAAGATAAATATTAAATAATTTGTACATTTTAAGCTATAATTATTAAAATTAATATACCCACTTTGTAATGAACTATAATTTATAAATTAGAAAAATAAAAGTAAAATAAAACTTACAATAAAAATGTGAAAATTGAAATAAAATTGTTTTGTTAATACTTATTTAAAAATATATTATTTCATATAACTTGAGGGGAAGAGATATTATGTAGAAAGATATTATTTCATATAACTTTTTTACTTTTTATCCATGTTTTTAAAAAAAATATAATTAATTGCGAGATTGGAAGAAATATTATGTAGAAAAATATTATTTCATATGAGAAAAGATATTATGTAGAAAGATATTGTTTCATATAACTTATCCTCTTTTTATCCATGCTCTTAAAAAAA
>JASDQU010102159.1:66326-89891 GCA_032191745.1 Picea mariana | reverse complement strand
TCACAAAAAGTGTGATTTAATGCTCACTTTACCAAAAAGTGACATTTTGCACTTTAACCAAAGTCAAGTACAAAATAGAACATAAAGTACATAGGACAAAGGCAAATGTCTCTCCCACATGTGCTAAGAAGGGATAACACATGGGGAACACCTCCCAAGGTACACAAATCAACAACAAATTCTGTGATAATAGGATCCACGAGAGGTTTTGTCAGCTTGAGGTCCCAAGAGCCCACAGATCAGAGCTAAGGTCATTATTGCTATCAGCTCAAAGGACAGCAAAGCCTTTATGTCAAGTTCATTATTTTGAAATAGTGAGGAACATTTTCGGCAATACGCATTCGTGGAGAAATTCAAGGGTTCCACTACTCTAGGTGTTTTGGAAGGTGGCAACAAGTAGGAAAGAGGGGATTTCTTGCAGTGTAATTTCAAGCCCGTGTTGGATAGCCTTGTGCAAACAATCAAATTTTTTGAAACAAGAACTCGACACTGTCACTAGAAAACCAAGGATTTCTCTTGGATATCAATTTTCACCACCTAGGAAGGCGAGAGACTTCACCATAGAGGAATTTTCAAGCAAAGGCCAAACAGTGCTTGCACAAAACTTGAAAGGGGAGAAACAAGGAGAAGCCTGGCAACACCCAACGGAAGGAAAGAAAGCAAGGTGTATCAAACTACGAACTAGGAAAATAAGCATGATGCTCGATGAAGAATGTTTTGGCCTATAAATTTTAAGAAAGGATCACATAATCATTGGGGTTGATATGAATTTTATACTAGCAAAAACCACTTTATAAAAGTGGTTGATATACGTCAATAGGCGCCATTTTCCACCTTTCCAACCTAATGGCGTCGATCGACGTATATCAACCACTTTTATAAAGTGGTTGTTGCTAGTTGATGGCTGACATGCCTTTAGGACAACCATTGATATATTAATACATAATAAATGTAATATAATGTATTAATTAATTTATAATGTAATGTAATAATTAACGATACAGTATTACATTATTGTAATGTGTAAATTAGTATTAATATATTAATGTATAATGTACCATATTAAAGTATTAATACATTAATTATGTAATGTATTAATTAATTAAAATTAATACACTAAATTAACACATTGCTAAATTATTAATACATTAATGACATAATACATTATTAAAGTACAAATACATTAATCAATGCATTATTGAGTATTAATACATTATTAAAATACAAATACATCAATCAATACATTATTGAGTATTAATACATTAATACATTTATTGAAAATGACCATGGTTGACAATGATCATGGTTTCTTATGGTCGTGACTATGAACGACATTAATGTATTAATTTAATTAATTAATACATTATTAAAGTATTAATACACTAATAAAATAATACATTAATTAATAAAGTAGTAATACTAAAGTATGAATACATTATTATATAAATGCAATGTATAAATTAAAGTATTAATTTACATTAATGTATAATGTAGCTTATTAATTAATTGATACATTAATAATGTAATGTATTAATTAATTAAAACATTTATACAATATTAATTAATACATTGCTAAAGTATTAATATAGTAATAAAATAATACATTATTACAGTAATAATACCAAAAAATTACATTATTACATTAATAAATACATTATTAAAGTAGTAATGCATCAATAAATACGTTATTAAAGTAGTAATGCATTAATAAATACATTATTAAAGTAGTAATGCATTAATAATACATTACTAAAGTATTAAAGTATTCATCCATTAATTGACAATGACCGTGATTGACTATGGTTGACCATGACCATGGTTAACTTTGGTTGACTTTGGGAAGAAAAGGTTGACGATGGTTGATAGTAGTTGTCCTTCACCATGCTTGATTGAGGTTGACCATGACCATGGTTGACTGAGGTTGACCATGACCATGGTTGACTATGGTTGATAGTGGTTGTCCTTCACCATGGTTGACTGAGGTTGACCATGACCATGGTTGACTATGGTTGACCGGGGCTTATTATATTCAACCATGCCCATGGTTGACCTTTGTTGACCATGTGAATATGATTATGGTTGGCCATGTTGATTATGTTTAACCATAGTTTACTATGGCACTACTACATTGCAATGTTGAACATGTTTTGTTCGTCACATTGTGACATCGGGTTTTGTTCATCACATTGTGACATCAGCTTTTGTTTGTCACATGACATCATAAGGTTATGGTCATCAAATTACGACGAAGGGTTTTTGTTTGTCACATTATGGCGTTGAAATAGGCTTGTCACAGTGTGACAGTTGGTTATGTTCATCATATTGCGACATCAAGAAATGTTCGTCACATTGCAATGTTGGGCCATGTTCGATATACGCCAACTCTATGTTCGTCACATTGCCACGACGAGGAAATCTTCGTCACATGTGATGTCCATATATGTTTGCCACATTGAGACGTTACTATGTTTGGTAGATTGCAACGTTACTATGTTCGACACATTGCGACATTTGGAAATGTTTGTCACGTTGCGATGTTTGGAAATGATTGACGCGTTATGACATTTGGAAATGTTTGTAAGAATATGTGTGTCACATTGCAACGCAAGGATATGTTCATCAAAATGCGATCATAGGGATATGTTTGTCATATTGTGACATCCGTTAATGTTTGTCAAATTGCAACGACAGGGCGATGTTCGTCACATTGCGACATCCATATGTGTTCGTCACATTGCGACATTTGGAAATGTTTGTCACATTGCGACGTCAAGATATGTGCGTCACATTGCAATATGATGAAATGTTCATCACATTGCAATGACTGGGTTATGTTCATCACATTGTGATGGCAAGGCTATGTTCGTCACATTGTAACGACCTTTAATGTTCGTCAAAATGCGACGATATGGGAATGTTCATCACATTGCAACGTTACTATGTTTGGTAGATTGCAATGTTACTATGTTCGACACATTGCGACGTTACTATGTTTGGTAGATTGCAATGTTACTATGTTCGACACATTGCGACATTTGGAAATGTTTGTCACATTGCAACGTCGAGATTTGTGCATCACATTGCAAAGTGAGGAAATGTTCGTCACATTGCGACGACAGGAAGATGTGCAACACATTGCGATGTAATTTTATGTTCGTCACAATGTTACGTTACTATCCACGTTACGACGACGACGTAGCTATGTTCGTCACATTGCAACGTCAATTTATACTCGTCACATTACGACGATACTATGTTCAACGGATTACAACATTACTATGTTCATCAAATTGTGACGATAAGGCAATGTTAATGACATTGCGACGTCCATATATGTTCGCAACATTGCGATGTCCATATATGTTAGACACATTGTGACGTTACTATGTTTGGTAAATTGTAATGTTACTATGTTCGACACATTGCGACATTTGGAAATGTTTACCACATTGCAGCGTCAAGATATGTGCATCACATTGCAACATGAGGAAATGTTCGTCACATTTCGATGACAGGGAAATGTTCGTCACATTGCGACGACAAGGAGATGTGTGACACATTGCGACGACAGGGAGATGTGCGACACATTGCGATGTCTTTTATGTTTGTCACAATGCGACGTTACTATCCACATTGTGACGACGTGGCTAAGTTCGTCATAATGCGACGTTACTATCCACATTGTGACGACATGGTTATGTTCGTCACATTGCGACGTCAGTTTATACTCGTCACATTGCGACGATACTATGCTCAACAGATTGCAACATTACTATGTTCATCAGACTGCAACGTTACCATGTTCATCACTATGCAACGTTACTATGTTCGACACATTACAACATTACTATGTCCATCACATTGTAACGTTCAGTTTTGTTCGTCAGATTGCAACATCGAAGCATGTTTGTCGCATGACAAGGTTGGCTTATGTTCGAGACATTACGAAAAGGAAATTTTGGCAAAGTTTAAAAAAAAAAAAAGCCAACTAAGTGTTTCGTTTGTGAAAAAGATAGGAACTTTGAACTGATGTGATATATTACATAGAAGGAAACTCATAATCATACTTGTTCTAAGGACATTGATAGCATGATCTTGAATTGTAAAATCTATCCCTTCCAAATAAGCATATATAAAATTAGAGTATGCATTTATGCATTCCACTTTTTGGTGTTACAAATTGCGATAGTCACGAAAATACAAAGGGGTGAAAAACAATTATGATTTATAGTAAAATATTTAACTGAAATCCAATCCATTTATGAATAACTGTGATCGATTATGTGGTATTGTTTAAGTCATTTAAGTCATTTATATTTACTTTAAACACTTTTTCTTTTAAAATAATAAATAATATAATTAAATGACTTAATATAAATAAATTATTTAAATGACTTAATAAGTTTTTGACAAATTTCATATAAATGACTTAATAATCTTTTGACAAATTTAATATAAATGACTTAATATAATATGACTTTAATGACTTAATTATTTTATAATGACTTAATTATTTAAAATAAAATTTTAGATATATCAATAATATAAACTCCAAACTAAATATTATATAAAAAACTTTTCATTTTATATTAAAAATTTCTCATATAAAAACTACTTAAATGACTTAAACTACTTACTATAAATGACTTAATATACAATTACTTAAATGAATTACAATGAATTAAATGACTTCTTCTCCAAAAAAACAACTTAAATGACTTAATATAATTAAATGACTTAAATGACTTGGTATAAAAGACTTAAATGACTTAAATGTTTTAAAATAAAATTTAAAAAATTTAATATGATGATGAAGATGATGATGATTAACGTCCACTAAGACCGAATTGGTCTATCGAACCTTAAGAGGGCAAGTGATTACCTGTGATTCTTTATAATTTTGTTTCTGTGCTCGAAAAGCATTAAGAAAAGTTTTCCAAGATCACCATAGTTTTGTCGAGTTAAGAGATTAGGAAGGTTGGTAGTGTGACAAATATTTTGAAAATAAGATTTAATTTGGGTATAGGCTGGACAATCTAAGAGAAAGTGCTTTTCATCTTCAATCTTCTTAGTGTCACAGAGGTGACACACTCTTTCATCCCATGGCGTTTTATGAATTGACCAATGCCCAGTTTCATTATGGAGCTCGTGAGAATTTGTTCTTCTCTTAGCAATGTTTATTTTTTTCTTTACACTTGTCAAAACAAATAGATAGTTTTGATCTTCTAGATCTAGATTAGGGTTGATTACATCCTTATAACACCTTAATTTTCTTTTTTCCTATAACTCTTTATCACACCACATTTTCTCCTTAAATTTTGATTTGATGATATTTTTAATAGTATATGTATTCTGCAAAATGGTGTCTTCCATGATTCCCCAATAGTTTAGCCAAGACCAAGCATCTTTATGCCATCCTCGCTTGAGTCAACGGTGGTTACGACTCGAATTTGAAGCAATTTTAGGAAGTCTCTTGTCTTCCATGTTATTTAACTTGTTCTTATATATTATGACTTAATATATCTTATGGGGGAATCTAAAAAGCAGACTTAAATATATTAAGCTCCAAACTAAATATTAAATATTATGACTTAATATATGTTCTCGACGAATGTAAAATGAATGCTATAAACCGAAAACCTTAATTATCTACACAGTAAAATTGTTAGAGAAACTCATTAAAACATGTTGTTGTCTATTCATTGTCATTTGCATAAATGAAGTACACTGATTAATTACACACCAGAGAATTAGTGTCTAAACTCATTTATTAGGGTAAATGTGTTTTTATGTATTTATCTTATGGATTAATCCACACATATTTTTTCACTATGCTTATTTCTATTCATTGTCATTTGCATAAATGAAGTACACTAATTAATTACACATCAGAGAATTAGTGTCGACATCATATATTTCATTTATTTAATATTTTATATTAGATAAAAATATATATAAAAATACTTATTTTAAAGTCATTTATTAGGGTAAATGTGTTTTTATGTATGTATCTTATGTATTAATCTACACATATTTTTTCACTATGCTTATGCTTTTAGATTAAGAGATACTTAAAAAATTTATAATTAATTGCGAACTTAAAGACGCTGCATTTTCAAAGTTATTTTGTATTCATTTAATTTGACTTAAGAATATTGTTTTTCGTTATGTAAGTCGTATGAATTTGTTTTTACGAGCTATTTGCATGTGTTGCAATGGAAAGAACAAAGTCTAAAAAATACCAAAAACTCTGGCTAGTTTCATACCATGTAAAAAAATTCAAAGAAATGTGGTCTCGGAACTGGATGCAATAAGAGGACCTACAAATCATAACCGAATGCAGAGCATAAATTGCAAATTCATATAATGACACAACAGGATTATTCACCAAAACTATTGGGCTCTTTTAATTAAATACACAAAAGATCAATAGGTTGAATGCAAAAAATTAAAAATCAACGAAATTATGTCTTCTTTACTTTCACATAAGTTAATCATACCTTTGGAACGCATTAGAACACAACAAGGCTAAGCCTTTCCTTCCGCAATCTTCAACAGACCTTTACAATGGAGGCCAAAGACCTGTGATTATTAAAACCCTCACACAACCATGGGTTCTAACTCTTTTACGTTTTCAACAAAACAAAGGTAAAAGGCCTCTTTATTCGACTTCTAGATTACGATTTGTACTCTTGATTTTGGAATTTGACTTGCCAATCCGTTCAGAGAGTATCTTTTAAAACATTTCGACTAAGACTTTGTTGGGATTGGATTTTAATGGAGTTAAAATTTAAAATTTGGCAAACTTTTGAACGAAAATTACAAGCTTAATTATAATTTAAAAGTCTTGGAAAAAATTCTCGATCTAAAATTAAAATTGTTCACCATAATATTTTCAACCGAGAGAATGTATATATCATTAAAAAGTTGAAAATTTAACCACATTCATTATTCCATCTTTCTCTCAAGATATCGAGAACTCTCAATCAATCTTGGAAAGGCCTCGGGTGCATTCAACCATATCCAAACGGATTTTGTCGTGACAGGTTGGCATTTTCTGTTCTATGTTTCAAATTTGTTTTGAAAGACTGTACCACTGTAGCGATACACATGATAAATATTCACAAGATAAGTTTGAACTCCAAAAAAGCAAATCATGAAAGTCGTTTAGTCACTTCGAGGACATTTACAATATAAGATAGTTACAATATAAACACTACAGGACACAAAAAAATTCGTAAGGTGAATACAGAGAGATTTCCATGGTGGTGGTACTGACTATGGGGGTGGGATCTTCGCTTTTAATTAATAATAATACAGACGGCTACACTTACTTCCACGGCCAATGGTATATTCTCGTTGCATCCTGCCATGCTATTATATTCATTGAAACACATGTTTGTTTGATTGAGTTTCACATGGGAGAAGAAATAAAATTTGAAAAACACATTTTCGATCCTCTGGGCAAATCTAAAAAGCCGTAAACTGAGAAACCTAATCATCTACACCATAAACTGAGAACCTTAATTATCTATCCAGCGATGGTTGTAGGTATGTAGTTGCGCTCGTGACCCGTCAAATCAAGAACATGCATTTGCCTCTCGATTCCATGCATTTCTATGCACAGCATTTGTGGTTGATTAGGTGGGCGGGCCATCCACCCAAATAAAATTGTTGCAAAAACTCAATAAAACCTATTGTTGTCTATTCATTTTCATTAGCAGAAATGAAAATCTGAAACGTTGGCCACATGTGGCATTGCCTACCTGTTAATTGAAACGCTTGAAACGTCGATTGTTAATTGAAATGCCGACAGGCTTCACACCCATAAAAACTAAAATGAAACGCTACATCCCAATGAGGCGTGATGAGTGAGGCAATGCCTGCTAATCAACCAAACGTGGCAATAAAGTGTTTTATATATATTAATCTTGGTTAATGATGTAAATGTGGTAATCAAGTGGCCAGGCAGTAATTTCTTAATAGTAATTTCGTAATATGATTAAGTAAATGTGAAAAAGTAAACAAGTTAACGGATGCCTTTATAAATGCAAAGAAGTTATGAACATTAAATCTCATTCATTGATTTGAGAGTGTAAGACGAAGAATATGCCAGCATCTTTAATTGTTGCCCATAAGATTGGAATTTGTAATTAAAAGGTTGATTAATCCACTGATTTTGATAGGGGGGACGCCTATCGGTGTAATCAAGACAGAGAGAGACCTGGGGGTAGAGGCCAATAGGATGGAACCCCTAACAACTTACCTGCTGGAAAATTTAGTGAGGGTGAAGCTGTGTGACATTGATCCTATATAAGTAAAACCTGCCAGGAGGAACTTCTGATCAGGTAGGGAGGGGGTCTTCAAATGTTTACAGTGTAGACAAATTCTCCATGCCCGAAGCTGTCATGGAGAAAGTTGCCAAACTTAGGACTTGGATAGGTACAGGTGGAGTCTCAGATCATATGTTGCAGTTTTCTTGTAGATTCAAAAAGATGACAGGAAACGCCAAACACCCTTCAGTTCAATTCTCATTGGCTCAAGGGCAAAGAATTCACAAAATTAGTTAAAGAGGAGTGGAGAAAATATGATCCAAGTGTTGATGGAACAGCCATGTTCCAACTTAGCAACAACCTGCAGTGTTAAAAGAGAAACTATGTTATGGGCAAAGCAAAAACACTATAATTCTCAGAAAGATATAACAGAAATAGAGGATCAGATTGCAACTCTCTTTGACAGGAACCATTGTGGAATTTTTTTGGAGAAGGAGAAAGTTGAGCTGAAAGCCCTAGAAGAAAGAAGAAAAACCTTTTAGCATGGGAGGAAGTTAAGTGGAGAATGAAAAGCAGGGCAGTATGGCTGGTATAGGGAGATGAAAACACAAAATTTTTCCAGAACTATGCTAAAGGGAGGAAGAACATAAACACTATACGGGAAATTCCAAGATCATATGGGAGTAAAGTTACTTCTTTTAAAGAGATTGCTGCAGATGTGGTGAGGTATTTCAGTCAGCTGTATAAAGCTCCAGATAGGGTTACATAGCAGAAATTATAAGAATAGTTTGAACGTTTGCCAAGGTTTCTAGATGAAGAAATAAATGAAGAACTATGTGTATGTTGAGGTCTCAAAGGAGGAATTAAAAAGGCAACTTTCTCATTTCAAAGGGACAAAACACGTGGACCTGGTGGGTGATCAATTGAATTCTTTCAGGGTCTCTATGACTGGATGGAAGAATATATTATGGCTGTAGTTGAGGAATCCAGATTATCTGAGAGGGTCCTGGGGACCTTAAATTCTACATTCTACATTCCTGGCCCTATCCCAAAAAAGGACAGTCCAACCTCCTTTGAAGATTTTAGGCCAATTTCTCTTTGTAAATCAATCTAGATGTTAAAAATAATTAAAAAGTACCTAGGCAAGTGTTTCTCATCACCTAGGCGCCTAAGGGGTGAGAAAGTGCCTAATGTGAACCCTAGTCATTTAATTTGTGAGAGACAAATTAAAAGGTGACTTTTTGAGACTTAGGGAAAGTGGGTGATTAAAGTGATTTTATTTCCACCATTGATCTCATCTAATCTCAACAGTTGGATGAGAGGACTCTTCACCTTCCCTCATGAGGTCAACTAGGGTAGGAAGGCGCACCCTTTCTAGGGTTAATGCATTCATTGTTGAGAGAGCAAGAAGAGAAAGAGGGTGAGCTGAAGAAGGAGGCCATTTACTAAGCTAGGGCACGCATTCCAAGACAGCATACAAGCACACTTTGGCATGCAAATCGAGGAGAGAGTACATCCATTAATTGCAGGTTGTACTGTACGGATTTGGAAGGCCGTACAGCTTGAAAGTTGGCACGGAAATTGAGGCAAGGTACAACATTGAACGATGACCGTACTGTACGGATTTTTGAAGAGGTCGTAGTCAAATATTGCACATAAATCGAGGAGCAGGGTACAGCAAAAGAAACAGGCCGTATTGTACGGATTTTAGCAGTTCGTACTGTTGTTTATTGTTGCACAGAAATCGAGGAATTTGTTGTGTATATTTTTGAGTTTTGGCACAATTCCCAAGGCAGCCATACAGGCATTTATTGCTCAGATTTGTGTTGTTACAGTTTGGCACATTTTTCGAGGTGGTTGTACAATCAAAGAGGGTACAGAAAACGAGGAGCTAACCTGTGCATTTGTACAGGAAATTTTGTTATGAATTTCGAGGAGTTTGGCTCAGCATTTTGAAGACAAAGTTTGGCACGGTTTTCGAGATAAGTCTGTATTAAATTTATGAAATTATTGACTATTGTAAAAGACATTTCCTCAGACCTTGGAAATAATAAAAAACTCCCTCTCTCACTGGCTTTCCCCTTGTGGGTTTTTCCAGGGTCGTTAGACCAAAAATCACTGTGTTAAATTTTTTGAGTTATGTGTTGTTGATATGGTTTTATTTCTACATTAAATATTGTTCAGAATCCTCATGTTTCAGTTCTGAAAATTTCATGAGTTTAATTGGTTGTAATAAAATTGGGTTTGGGCATTAAACAATAGCTGAAAAATCAACGAGACTTGAAACTAGGTGGGGTCTGAAATTTTACATGGTATCAGAGCTGAGTTAAAGAGAGACAGATTTATATCAACAAGTCAGAAAAGTGGGATAGCAGTCACTTCACCGGACAGAATTTTGAATTTTTCATTTTCAATAGAAAAGGGTCAATGGCTACAGGTTTGAGGGTTGAGGACAGACTTGATGGGGCAGCAAACTTTGGTGCTTGGAAAGAGAGGATGATCTTGCTGTTGCAAGAAAATGAGTTGTAGGATATTGTTGAGAACTCCACAACAAATCCTGTGAATGTACCTACCGATGCTACTCTTCTTGCAACATACACCAAGAAGAGTATCAAGGCTAAGAGGATTATTCTTGATGCCATCAAGGATCATTTGATTCATCATGTGACGGGGAAAACAAATGCCTATGAGATGTGGGAGTCTTTGACGAAGTTGTACCAGAGTACAAATGAAAACCGGAAGATGGTTTTGAGAGAAAAACTGAAGAGCATTAAAATGACCAAGGCTGAAAATGTGGTCACATATCTTACCAGGTTGACACACGTGAGAGATGAGCTTGGAGTTGTTGGGGAGGCCATTGCTGACAATGAGCTTGTGAGGACAGCATTGAATGGAGTTTCTAAACAATGGGTTGTTTTTGTTGAGGGCATTGTGGCTAGGGAGAAGCTTCCCAATTGGGAACGTCTTTGGGATGACTTTGTTCAGGAGGAGACCCAGAGAGGTTATGACATGGCAGTTCATCTACAGGTCATGATGAGGAGAATGTGGCTCTTGCTACCAAGAGCAAGAAGAAATTCAAAAGGGTCCTAAGGGAGGAAACAAACCGAAGGGTGAAGGGAAGAAGGACATGAGCAAATTCAAGTGCTTTGCATGCCACAAGTTTGGGCACTATGCACGCCAGTGTCCGAACAAGAAGAAGCAGACAGCAGCTTCAGCAGCGGTAGAGGAGTTCTCTGCCAAGTTTGATAAGGAGTTTTTCTTTGTTGTGTGTCTTTCCACTAGGACCACTCATTCCAATGTGTGGTATATTGACAGTGGTGCCTCCCGCCATATGACAGGTGTTCGTGAGCACTTGACAGATCTTACTCAGATTGGTGATCTTGAGGTAGTGCTTGGAGATGACTGGGTGGTCAAGGCAATTGGTAGTGGGACTTATCATTTCAGAGGGAGTCTTTACCTCCCATGTTGTTGAGAGAGGTCCTATATGTTCCTGGCTTGAAGAAGAACTTAGTTTCAGTTTTTGCTATTGAGGAGAGGGGCTATGAGGTGTTGTTCTGTGATGGGCAGGTGCTCCTTTTCCCCAAGGGATCCAGTATCACTTCGGCCAAAGTGATTGGGACTCGACATGAAAAGTTGTACAAGCTCATGTTCCAGCCAGCGAGAGCATTATTTCATTCTACCAGCAGCAGTGATCTATGTGGGCTATGGCACAGGAGGATGGCACATTTGCACCATGGGGCTTTGAGGGTACTGAGGGAGATTGTGACTAGAGTTCCAGATTTCAGTACAAAGCACCAGGAGTTGTACAAGGGGTGTGCTTTGGGAAACTACACCAAGACTGCTTTTCCAAGCAGTGACAATAGAGCAGCAGGTATCCTTGATCTTATTCATTCTGATGTATGTGGCTCGATGTCTTCAGAATCGTTGACTAGTTGTTTATACTATGTTATATTCATTGATGACTTCTCACGGAAGTCTTCGATTTTCTTCATGAATACCAAAGGACAAGTCTTCAATCGGTTCCAAGAGTTCAAAGCTCTTGTGGAGAACCAGACTGGGAAGAAAATCAGAGTTCTGTGGACAGACAATGGGGGTGAGTATACCTCCAAGGACTTCATGGACTTTTGTGCAGGAGAGGGCATCAGGAGAGAGTTGACTGTTCCTTACAACCCACAACAGAATGGGGTTGCTGAGAGGAAGAACAGGGCCATAGTTGGGGCTGCGAGAGCCATGCTACATGATCAGGGGTTGCCACTATTTCTTTGGGTTGAGGCATGCTACACTGCATTTTATCTGCAGAACAGGAGTCCACATAGGGCAGTGGGGAGTATGACTCCTGCGGAGGCTTTCTCTAGGAAGAAGCCTAAGGTGGGGCATTTTAGGATTTTTGGGTGCCTTACATATTCACATGTCCCTTCTAAGAAGAGGACAAAGCTAGAACCCACGGCAGAGAGGGGAATCTTTGTTGGGTATAATGAGACTTCAAAAGCTTTCCGTATATACATTCCTTCCTTGAGGAAGACAGTTTTGAGGAGGGATGTGAGATTTGAGGAGGATGGAGCCTTTAGGAAGTCACGAGGGACAAAGAGAGGTGAGTAGTCATCACCTCATATTCAGGTGAGTCCACAACAGACTTCAGTGACACTGAGTTCGGGGCCACCAGTTTAGATGACGACTAGTCTACAGGTGACAGGGCCACAGATGTCAGGATCACAGGTTACTGGTCCACAGGTTTCAGGATCGAGTTCTCCAGATTCTACTTCAGGATCACAGTCTTCAAGAGATGGGGTTGAGAAGGGAGAGTCCCCTCCACGAGACACTACTTCAGAGAGGAGGAAGCCCAAGTGGCTTCAGGATACTTTGAGGGAGGCACAGGGTTCAGTGGGGAATCCCAAGCAGGCTGTGAGGGAGAGTAAACCTACCGAGAGATTTTGCAGCTACATCGCGATGGTGAGCAGTATCAGGGAGTCTGAGCCTTCCACTTTTGAGGAGGCTACTAGTAGACAGGTTTGGAGAGATGCCATGATGGAAGAGTACAATTTCATCATGAAGAATGATGTTTGGGAAATTGTTCCTAGACCTGAGGGGAAGTCAGTGGTGACTTCCAAGTGGCTTTATAAACTCAAGTATGCTGCAGATGGCAGCATTGAAAAGTACAAAGCTCGTTTTGTGGCTCGCGGATTCTCACGAGTTGAGGGAGTTGATTATGATGAGACCTTTGCACCAGTTGCTAGATATACCTTGATCAGGTCAGTGATCTCCATTGCAGCAGAGATGGGTTGGACGATCCACTAGATGGATGTGAAGACTGCATTTTTGAATGGTCTTATACAAGAGGAGGTGTATATTGAGCAACCATTGGGCTTTGAGGTGCATGGGAGAGATTATCATGTGTGTAGACTGAAGAAGGCATTGTATGGGCTGAAACAAGCTCCCAGAGCTTGGTATTCGAGGATTGATGCTTATTTGCAGCAGTTGGGCTTTGAGAAGAGTGAGGCAAATCCCAACCTATACTTCATTGTGGTTGGAGAGGATCCTCTCATACTCTTGCTATATGTGGATGATCTTTTCTTACAGGGGCAGAGAGATTCATCACTAGCTGCAAGGAGAGCCTTTCTTCAGAGTTTGAGATGAGTGATATTGGACTGATGCACTATTTTTTGGGATTGGAGGTTTGGTAGGAGACTGGACACATCTTCCTGGGACAGGGGAAGTATGTGTGACATTCTGAGGAGATTCCAGATGGAGGATTGTAGGCCCATGACCACTCCCATGATTACCAACTGGAAGAAGCTTCATGCTTCTGAGTCACAGTTGGTTGATTCCACCTTATATAGTCAGTTGATCGGTTCTTTGGTGTATTTGGTCAATACCAAGCCAGATATTTGTTTTGTTGTCAACACTCTCAGTTGGTTCATGGTGGAGCCTAGGAGAGTGCACTGGGTGGCAGCAAAACATGTGCTCAGGTATCTTTGTGGTACGGTGGATTATGGTCTGGACTATCAGAGAGGGGATGGAATTCGTCTAGTGGGCTATACAAATTCAGATTGGGCATGATGTGTCAGTGACCGAAAGAGTACTTCTGGGTGTTGTTTCGGATTGGGCTCAGCATTGGTGTCTTGGTTCAGTCGAAAGAAAAAGTCAGTGGCTTTGAGTTCTGCAGAGGATGAGTATATGGCTGCCAGTGAGGCTAGTTGTGAGGCTCTATGGCTTCACAAGTTGTTGGTGGGATTCTTTAGTGTGCAATTGAGGCCTACTTTGATTTACTGTGACAATCGGAGTTGCATTAAACTCTCTGAGAATCCAGTATTTCCTAACAGGTCTAAGCATATTGAGATTCGTTATCACTTCATCCGTGATTATGTTCAGAGAGGAGCAGTTGAGCTACAATACATATCTACAGATGAGCAGGTTGCAGACATACTCACCAAAGCCTTGGGCAAAGGAAAGTTTGTATTTTTTAGGGACAAGCTTGGAGTGGTGAGTAACACTTTCCTCGGTAAGAGGGAGTGTTAAAAATAATTAAAAAGTACCTAGGCAAGTGTTTCTCATCACCTAGGCGCCTAAGGGGTGATAAAGTTCCTAATGTGGACCCTAGTCATTTAATTAGTGAGAGACACATTAAAAGGTGACTTTTTTGAGACTTAGGGAAAGTGGGTGACTAAAGTGATTTTATTTCCACCGTTGATCTCATCTAATCTCAACCGTTGGATGAGAGGACTCTTCACCTTCCCTAATGAGGTCGACTAGGGTAGGCGGGCGCACCCTTTCTAGGGTTTAATGCATTCATTGTTGAGATAGCAAGAAGAGAAAGAGGTCAAGCTAAAGGAGGCCATTTACTGAGCTAGGGCACGCATTCCAAGACAACATACAGGCACACTTTGGAACGCAAATCGAGGAGAGAGTATAGCCATTAATTGCAGGTCGTATTGTACGGATTTGGAAGGTCATACAGCTTGAAAGTTGGAACAGAAATCGAGGCAAGGTATAGCATTGAAGGAGGACCGTACTGTACGGATTTTTGAGGAGGTCGTACGATCAAATATTGCACAGAAATCGAGGAGCATGGTACAGCAAAAGAAACAGGTCGTACTATACAGATTTTAGCAGTCTGTACTGTTGTTTATTGCTGCACAGAAATCGAGGAATTTGTTGTTACAGTTTGGCACATTTTTCGAGGTGGTCGTACAGTGAAAGAGGGTACAGAAAACGAGGAGTTGACCTGTGCATTTGTACTGGAAATTTTGTTACGAATTTCGACGAGTTTGGCTCAGCATTTTGAAGACAAAGCTTGGAATGGTTTTCAAGATAAGTCTATATTAAATTTCTGAAATTAATGATTGTCGTAAAAGACATTTCCTCAGACCTCGGAAATAATAAAAAACTCCCTCTCTCATTGGTTTTCCCCTTGTGGGTTTTTCCAGGGTCGTTGTTAGACCAAAAATCACTGTGTTAAATGTTTTGAGTTATGTGTTGCTGATATGGTTTTATTTCTGCATTAAATATTGTTCAGAATACTCATGTTTCAGTTCTGAATATTTCATTATATGTTGAGTTTAATTGGTTGTCATAAAACTAGGTTTGGGCATTAAACATTGGCTGAAAAATCAGTGAGACTTGAAACTAGGTGGGGTATGAAATTTTACACTACAAAATTATCTCAAAAGTTACTGCTAGAAGGCTAAAGCCAATTTTATCAGAGGTCATCTCACCAGAGCAGTTTGGTTTTCAGCAGTTTGATTTTTGGAAGAAAGACAGATTCATGAAGTTGTTGGACTGGCCCAAGCGGGCCTTAACTCCATTAAAACTAAGAAATTACCAGCCATGATCGTGAAAATTGACTTATCAAAGGCACATGATAGGGTCAACGGTTATTCTTGAGATTGATCGTCATTCACACTGGTTTCAAGATGCCTTTTAATAACTGGATAGAGGGATGCATGTCTTCTTCCTCTTTTGCAGTCCAAGTTTATGGATCAGCCTCTTGTTTCTCCAAACCTTTAAGGGGCGTTAGGCAAGGCTGCCCCATGTCACCTCTTCTTTTCATCATAGTTATAGAAGGGTTAAGCAGGCTGATAGGGGTTATGAAGAGAGGAGGCACCCTAAGAGGGGTGAAGATGGGCAGATATATTTTCCTCGTACACTTGTCACTTGTTGATGATGTCCTGTTGTTTGGAGCAGGATCGATCAGAGAAGGTGAGGTTCTGAAAGCACTGGATTTGTATAGTAAGGCCACTGGAATGGAAATAAATATGCAAAAGTCTTCTATTTATTTCAGTGAGATGAGTCATAGATGGACAAATGACATCTTGCAAGTTGCAGGTTCTTTATTTTCAAAAATTGGGGGTTAACAGTGGATTGAAGTATCTTGGTTTTTGTTGAACCTTATAACTTCTTTCTTTTTTATTATTCTACACCTCTATTTTTCCTAAGTATGTTTCCCTCCCTTAGTTTTCACTGCCATATCTTACCTCCATGACTTATGCCTTTTCCATACTTAGTTTATTTTTCATTCGCGGGATGGGAGACTCGCGGACTATCATTTTTCTCTCTTGACCTCTTCCCAACTAGTTTATTTTTCATTTTGTGGACTCATATTTTTGTCATTTGTATCTTCTCATCTTCACAAGTTCGTCCGACAAGTATCCATACTTAGCCATTTTTCCTATCACGATGGACTCGTGGACTAGCATTCTCATTTGAAATCCGCCACCCTGCCATGGCATGTCCTTCATCTTTCACAGTTCTAGAGTCATATTAAATGCTAATTCTACGGACTCAACTGCTAAAATTTAAATCTGAAAAGGTTGTTATTGATGATGTTTTTATCGAGGAAAATTTCCTTTATTTCAAGTTAATGATTATCATCAAAGATCTAAAGTAGAAGATTATTTCATTGTTCTGAAAGGGTTGTTAGGGTCAAACCCTTTGATTATAATCACATGGTAGTAGTCGAACTCAGCCCCACAATGATCAATACACTCATATTTGGAGAAGAAGAGGGTGATAGTCATGAACCCCCTATTCAGGGTGTTAATAAAGATTATGGCCCCCCTGTTCAAGGTGTTAATAAAGATTATGGCGACATAGAAACCATTGTGAGCACTAATGAAGGTCATAAGCAAAGAGGGAAACCCTCGAGTGAAAGAATTGCTCAGTCACCCATTGTTTCTCACATAAGTCTTTTTCCTAAAGTAAATCCTCAGTCTACAACGGCCCAACAAAGGAAACCGCAAGTTACAATTCAGGTGATGATGAAGAAAGGAATCCTCCTCGAGGAAGTCTAGAAAACCCTCATAAATTACAAGTAAAAAGGAAAAGGATCAATTCTCAACAAGAGGGAGAAAAACAAATCATACCTGAAGATAATATTTTTCTTGATAACATGGACTTAGATGTGGATATTGAAAATATCCAATTTCCAGATGATGAAGAACACGCCCAAGAAAATGTACAGTCTGCGACTCTGCGCATTCGCTGTTCAAGATGAAGTCTTCTCTGATGAAGAAACCTTTTATGTGCAAAATGTTTTATTTGATAAATCTTCGAAGAAATTGACTTTTGAAAGGGCCTCGAAGAATAAAAAGGGAAAGTCACGATCCACCATTGATACTAAAAACATGTTGCCATCAAAATTATCTTCAATTCATAGAATCACAGGGGATGCATTGGATGTTTCAATAGTTAATATGGAAGAGGAAAATCTCAGACTTAAAGAGAGAGTCAAGGAATTGGAAGCAACCCTCATGCCCCCACCTATATTGGCTACCCCAGTCGCCATGTTACAACCTGACAAAACCGTTCAAGGAGCTCCAGAATCAAATTTGAGAGTAAAAGGAATTACAAGCTTAATCATTGCTACTCGACACTTTGTTGAAAACAATATAAAGAAAAGAATGTCTCTCATTTTAGATTTATGGGGCTTGGCGAAAAGTTTTTGTACTCTCAGGCTCAGAATTCAAAACACTAAAGAATATTTGAATGCAGTTTGAAGAATGATGAAGGATTCTTCACAGATGGGGTTGTTATGTTTGTAGTGAAAGTTTCGGGAATGGCAGACCATAGAAGAAAACGGGAAGATCTGCCCTCCCAAAGCCATATAAAACAATTAAAGGCATTTTGGATTGAAAGAATCAATACATTAAAGGGGTTGGTAAATCAATTAAAAGAACTGTCACGGAAAAAGACTGAGGCATATTCAAAGATTATTGGTTTGGATATCGCGGGCTCAACCATTAAGGTTTCATATCCAAACTTAATCTCAAATTCAATGATCATGAGCAGAGAGAAATTTGAAGAGCAAGTTGAAAATTTGAAGAAATCATCGACCGAAAAGTTTGATAGTATGGTTGAGTATACTTATGACGACATTGATAATTGGCTTGTTGAGTATACAAATAAAAATGAGGACATTGAGACTATATTGCAAAATTCATCTATTGACCATAGGGGAATTGAGAGTGAATTGTTAAGTATCAAAGTAAAGCAAGAAGTAAGTGTTGCCCCATTAAGGGAATATATTCAAGAATGGTTAAACAAGGCTATAACTAAAATTGTTGAATTTCCAACGGAAGCAGTTACAACCGGCCACATAACCGCAACAGGAAAAAATATAAAAGGTGCATCGACAAGCAAATGAAAGAGAGAGTTTCCATCACAATAAGTCCATATCGATTACATACCTTCTTCCTTATCAGATTTTCATACAGTTATATTTATTCTTTCATTGGAAAAGTATAACCGAATTCTGATAACTTCCTCCTTGTCTTATTTCCTGATCATGTTGCTCGTGCTCGACTCCATGTTCTTCTCCTCTTCATATTTCTTGTAAATATTTTTATGGTCCATGGGAGCCCCAATCTGAGTCCTTTAATGGACGAACGACTTTGAATTTCAAGTATTGTAACAAACATTATCATTTTTAACAAATCCCAAAGAACTAAGTCGGGATCAGTTTTGATTGTATTTTATAACTCTGAGTTGAGTATAGAATATTTGAAGTCGATTTATCAAAATCTTCTTTCGAGTTTAATAAGTAGTACTCTTTCAAAGTTCTCTTGTGCCATTGGACCATTCCTTTTATTTGAATGTGATCAGAATTTTTATTAAACTGTGATGGATGTGAGCATTTTATTATTTTTTATATTGTGTGGTGTTCAAGGTTCCTAGTCCACCTCTCAGGAATTCTCCATATATCTATCTTTTACTTTTCAGTATTTTTAAATTTAATTGAGTCATAAAGAGTTGGATTCAGTCATTTGATACTATCCCATATTATTTTTTATACAAACTATCCAAAGAAAATCATAAGCCAAAGAGGAGTACCACCTCTTTAAAAATGCAAGGGGATTCATATCCTTGTGAGGTTGTCGCTTCGGTCTCGACAGATTCAAACGTCAACAGTTTTGTCCTCAAAGCTAATGATTATGGCTTTAGGGACTGAACTTGGTTGTTCCAAAAGGTGGAAAAGAGGATCACAGGGTGGCGTACCAGATGGTTATCACTGGGTAAACGTTTAACATTGATCAAATCAGTGATGGAGGAAACACCAGTTTACTGGCATCCTCTAGCCTACATCCCTGTTGGTATTTTGGAAAAGCTTAGGAAAGCAAGACTTAGGTTCCAATGGAAAGGAAAAAAGGACAAGCACTTCCCTCTTGTAAAATGGCAAAGTCTTGCACAACCAAAATTCCTAAAGGGTTGGGGGCTTAAATGTTAGAATATTATAGTGAGGATAAGTTCTCTAAGTTGTGAGAACACAAAGGTAAATTTAAGTTATCTCATCAAGAGAATAAGTCCCAACCATTGATCAAGATCTAGATCTTGTGGTTGAGATTATTTCTCATTCTTTCACATGGATCAACATCAAGTATAAAAGGATGATTGAAGTTCCCAGTAGCATATGTCGATACTTTGAGTGAGAGAGAGTGAGCATACGGAGCACAGCAGTAATTTCGTACTACTTCAGTAATGTTTCAAGAAGTTTGTACGGTTGAGGAGGAGGAGTACTCAGCTTACATCACAAAGTGTTGAGACCACACTCAAAGTTGTACATAGGAGGTCGTACATAGGAGGTCGTACGTAGGACGTCGTATGCAAGAAGTTGTGGTTGTACAGTGGCAAAGTATTTCACTCAGTTCAAGGATAGAACGGGTAGAGACCGTACTTATCCAACTGGTTCGAGGGGCGATACCATACAGTCAAGGCTGCAGTAGACTTATGGGGTATGTAATATTTCATATCTGAGCCGAGAGAGGGTTGATCTACCTATTGTAAATATTTCACAACTATTTGCTGAAAGAAGAAACAAAAGAACTGTTTGTTTCATTGGGGTATTTTGGTGTGTGGTTGCTCTTTTATTTGCTCATGAGTAAAATATGTGAACGTGTTATCAGATATAAGTGTCATTGAGTGTTATGCACTTTACTATTAACCAAGTGTTGTTCCATAGAATATATTTCTTCATTAAGAACATTCATCAATTTGGGAGAGCCCTAGTTGCAAAGAGTTTGTGGAAGTTGTTCAGATTCCAAGGAATGTAGCAATAAGTGATAAAGGATAAGAAAGACAACCAAGCCAACTTAAAATGCTTCAATAATGTGGGAAGCCCAGCTTTCCCCCACATTGGAAATTTGTTGGCTTGGACAATAGGAGATGGTAAAGGGTGAGGGCAGGAGTGGACCCTTGAATTGGCAGTGATGGGCAATACAGATGAGCCAAAGGTGTCATTAGGGCTCTCAAACAGACAAAAAATTCACTCACTGCCAGATGCAGTAGATCAGGGAAGAGGCACGTTATGGCGGCACAGATGGAGAGAAGCAGAAGATCTTAGATTAGTCTTATGATATTTAGACACTTAGGAATTAGATAAGATCAACTTGGTCTAATGTGTCTTTAGGTAAAAGTGTGTTTCATTAGTATACATTGGTATGCATTTGTAGTTTATGTAATGTGTAGGGGTAAATTATATATTTGCTTCATCTAACCAGCGCTTTAGGTCACTGGGGACGTCTCCCTTGGGTAGTCTTATCCTACTGCTAAACAAAAAGGGATTTCCTATTAAGGTGACAATGATAGGTCACCCCCTTGTTACGCCAATCTTGTCTCACTTTCCTTGGGCTTCGGGCACGTATAGACTACGTGATAACATGGTTCTTGGACCATACCAGAGACTCTTCTTCATCCCAGAGATGAATGTGCGTTAGCTACAATCTATTTATATAGGAGCTCTATTGTTCAACTTTTTGTCCTTCTAACTGTTCGACAAAACAATGTATTTCCACACAGGACTAACACCTTAAGCAACTGCTCACACAACTAGATCAAAGATCAGTACACCCTTGTTTTACGTGGTTAAAACCCTCAAAGAGGGAAACAATCCACAACCCCAACCAATGTGGTCACTTGAGACAATATATTCATACAAAAGAAAAATATTGTACATAAGAGTTTCTCACAATCAATCTTCAACAAATGACCCTCCATGCTCTTTAAATAGAGATCATGGACCAAATCAAGGGTTAAGCCACGGATCAATATAGCTGTTAGTATCGAGGAGAATATGAACCATCAGATCACTTTATGTCTAGAACATATCGTGACGGTCGGATTACATAACTACAAATGCATACTAAAGAAACGCTTTTACCTAAAGACACATTAGACCAAGTTGATCTTAACTAACTCCTAAGTGTCTAAATATCCTAACATCCCCCCTTAAGAACAACTTGGGATAGGATTGAAGGAGTTACAAAGGTGACACAATAGGAGAAGGAAGGAGGCATTAGAGCCTATCCCCCCTTAATGACAAGTTCTTGAACTCTTAACATAGATCGAAGTTTGGAAAACTTTGCGTTTGTAAGATGCTTTGTGAAAATGCTTGCAACTTAATCATTTGTAGGGAAAAAGAGCACTTTGAGAATGCGATCTTGAATGAGCTCTCTGATGAAGTGCATGTGTAGCTCAATGTGTATAAAACACTAATGTTGAATTGGATCTTTGGTGAGCTTGATGGCTCTTTGATTGTCATACCAGAGGGTGGTCCGATGCTACTGTTGGAATCCAAACTTTGAAAGGATTTGTTGAAGCTACAAGGCTTATTGACTTGCATTAACCCTTGCTCGATAATCTGCTTTTGCTGAAGAAAGAGCAAGAGCTCGTTGTTTCTTACAAGCCCAAGTGACGGGTTCAGAACCAAGATTAAAAACATATCTTGTAGTAGACTTCAAATCATTAGGGTCGCTGGCCCTGTTATCGCACAATGTGTCACACATTTGTTGCTTGGGTTGGGTTTTGGGGGACATCTATCGCTGCCACCTCAATAGATATCCCCCTCGTTTTAGTGAAGGACAAGTCCAACACAAGGGAGGCTTCCCGGGTGACCCTAGGGGGATTGCAAAGGGAGAAGCAAGGAGCTAGAAGAACACCCCTTTAGGTCAAGCTCTCAAATGAACTTGAGGCTTGGGGAGAGTGCCTTTGAAGATGGTAAATGGTTGCCAAGGTCGTGTACCTGCAAAACAATGTTAGACAAGCCAAAAAAATACCAAATATGATGATATAAGCCTCAAGACGAAAGGGGAATCAGCAAGAAACCTTGCTGTCCCAAAATTACAGCAGTAAGGAAATATATATCAGCAATGAAGAAGTTATAACAGCTGCAAATTAAACCATCAAAATCAAGTATACGATATTGGAAAATAAAGCTTGCAAGTAGTAGATAATATTCCAATGTTTAAACCAAGACTTCGATAGCAAAAGATGGCTGTTAACGAAAGTTATCAGTGGAGTTTTGTAACAACCTTAAGGCTGTAGCAAACGTTTGCTACAACAGCAAGTTCTAACCATTAAAATCAGCGAGTAAGCCACCCAAACAATAGCTCTTAAACAATAGATCAATTATCATAGCTTGCAAGTGAATTTCAGCAGTAGAAAAGTGAATACAGAGTACGAGAAAGTGGGTTCGCTGTAGTCCTATTGGCTGTAGCTTAATGTTTGTTACAACAGCTCAATCATTGAGCAAATCAAGATGCCCCTAGGGCACAAGATAGCTTAAAGCATGTAAAATGTAAATCCAAACTTGAACAATTTAATATCTCAAAATTCTCATTTACCAATGCAACAATATTCTGTTGAAATAATGTAACTGCGAAGAGCATTCTTATTATTTTGTTATTGGATTAAATCCCCATTGTGGATTAATCATGTCATTATTATTATTTTTATTATTAGGTTAAATCCCCATTGAGGATTAACCAAGTCAGTAATTGTATAAGGACCAAATCCCCTTTTGCGG
>JASDQU010102159.1:53767-66226 GCA_032191745.1 Picea mariana | reverse complement strand
GAGCAGTTTTGAGATCGTTCCGACGGTTGAGTTTTGAGATCCAGTTTTCCAGCTGATAGCGGTCACCGTGCTCATCCGGGATCGTTTATTTTGGTCATTCTATCCGTGCATGCAGCAGATCTGCTGTCTTCTTGCGGTCACGGGTATTTCTTTATCATTTGATTGTATTCCAGTATAGATCCATGAGATCTGACTGACGTTTAGTTGATATATTTCAGTAGGCGATTTGTATTCCCATGCATGCACTGTTATTATTCATAATATTGAGTTATTGGCCTTATCTGCTATTGCATGCGTCATTTTATGATTGTAAGACCTTTGTTATGCTACATGCAACTATAATAACCTACATGCAACAATAATAACTGACATGCAAACACTATAAACAAAGATCATCTACATCAAACCCTAAAACGCATCCAGAAACCCCCAGTGTATCAGATTTGCACGTTGGAGCAGTAAGATCGTAGCAAATATCTTGATCAGCCGGATCAGGGATATTTCACAAACCATGCTCTGATACCAGATGTGAGGAAAATAGACTTCCATGCTAAACCTAGTAGAAGAGAAGAAGACAGATTTAAACAAGAAAGTAAATGACAAAGCAATCATACAGTACACAAGATTTTACCCTGGAAACCCAAACGGGAAAACCAACATTCCTTGAGCATCTTGCTCTCTTGTTGTCTTATTCATTCAAAATAAAAGGTTACATGCCTAACCTTGGTTTACACCTAAGACACAATCGACATCATACCTTCTTGCTTTACACAAGAACAACCTTGCAGCCAATTCAACTTACACCTACGTGACCAGCAACCCCTAACAGATTGATCTAAAAGATTAGCTTTTACAGTATTACAACATGCCTTATTTATAGGCTTTAGAGTAGGCAAAACCCTAAAGAATGGCGCCCAAAAACGGTTACAGATCCACACAGATCATTGGCTACAAATCTCGCGAATCTCGGGATTCTGTTACAATGGACTATCAGTGGTTTTGACCACCTACTTCAACTAGGGGGTCAACTCCATGTGCCATGAAGCTATGTACATGATGGTGCAACTAGTTTGAAGACTTACTGGTTCTACAAGGCAATTTTGGCCTCAACACTTCATTTTGTAACTGGAATTTTCGCTCCCCTGAGTGGGATAATAATGTAATGGGTCTGCATGGATCATATTGTAGGTCAGTTGCCTAGGACTTTATCATTAGGGAAGACCTTTCATCAAGTGTTTTTTTTTTCTCAGGTAATTAATTTGGCCTAACCAACCTCTTTTTTAATTACCCTTGAGTTTTTCACTCCCACAATAATCCTCCAAAGTGGTGAAAGGCGTTCTAATGATCGAGCCCAATGGGTGACTCGGGTCTAGGAATATTGTAAATGACCATGCTAGACATCTCCTAAAGTCTTGCGGAATTCCGTCGAGTCTAAGTAGTTTTTTTTTTTTTTAAATTACCTAGTTAATGGTAATTTTAATTATTATTGATGTAAAAATGTAAAAACTAGGTCCTTGGGGATTTTGATAGGGGTGTGAGTACTCAAAAGAAATGGAATGAGACCCCCTACACCCTTGGACCAAGTTTCAGCTCAATTGGACAAGTTTTGCTAGGTCATTTTCCATGAAGAGTCCAAGTCAGTCTTGAGTCAACGATTTAATTGCTTAATTGACGAAGTCAAAATGTCAATTTTTGTAAAAAAATGAGCAAAAAGGTTAGAGAAAGAGTGGGAGATGATGCCTAACCCCTTTCCTAAGTTAGAGAAACACTTTTCCTAACTTAAACTCACCCCCTTACCTAGCCATCGCCTCATCCAACTCATCCCCCTAGGGAAGTTGTGCCCCCTTGGTGAGAAAGTCATGCAAATTGAAAAATTAAAGGGAAAAACCCCCTTTCTCCCTAAGTGTGCCCCCCTTGATGTAATTTGTTGTTGGACCATGTCAAAAAGGTGTTTCCCATCCCCCTCACTCAACCCTCAAACCCTAAACCTAGCCAAAACCCTAAAAGTACGCCCCTCCTTGAGATGCTCAATGACTCTTAGCAAATGACACTTGGAGAGTATCCAAGAGGGGTCTCTCTTGGCTCCCAAGTATAAAACAAAGCCTCCCCTCCCTCATTTCAGACATCTATTCTCAATCTACTGTTACTATACCCAAATCTCTCCCACTCCTCTCTCTCTCCTCTTGTTCTCATTCTTTCTTCTCAAGCTTGTGGCAAGTATTTGCTCAAGCTTGCTTCTATTGGAATAAAGAAAAGCTTTGGAGGGAATTTCATGGTGCAATGGGAGTCTTCTTGATGCTCCTTATGGTTTTGGTTTGAGGTGATATTGCTGCCATACTTTTCTTGTGGGTTTTCTTGCTTTGAAATTTAATTTAGGAGATCCCAAGCAAAGTATTTTGCTTGGTTAAGTTTATGGTAGTATTGTTGTAGACTTAGTGAGCTACTTGTGTGGTATTGGAAAGTATTTGGCAATTTCCATTTCATGTGCTCACCTCCTTATTGTTTTGTAGCAAGATCTCACTTATTTGCAGGTCACTAAGGGTTTGGAGAAGTAATTTTCAGATTTGGGAAGTTGTTTGTTCAACCAAGGGATTCCTCCATTAATTTTTTGTTCTAACTTCTATCATTCCTTGAGGATTTGTGGTGGTTTTTCAGTTCTGAAATAGGCCCTAAATCATATTACATATTCAGATTTTTATGGTAAAAATTTATGTTTTCACTAACATAAATTTTTGTGAGTTGTTTTGTACATAATCTGCATTTCCAACAAGCTTTAGCTTGCTGATTTTTGCAGATTCTCATCAGTACAAGGAGAGGTGCTGCCCATTTTGGGCCACAAAACACTCAAGAAAAGCCTCCAAAACTTGGGGTAACAAAACCCCTTACTTCTCTCTTCTCTTTCATTGATTGTAAGCAGCCCAAGAGAGTCTCTAGGGCTTGCATTCTTCATTAAATTCTAATTTTTTGTTTTGTAATAAGTTGTAAATAATTTGTGCCTACACCTAGCAAAGAGGCCTAGCTTTGTCACCCATGCTAAATCGTAAGGCTAGGATTTAGAAGTAATTTTTGTTTAAGCTTTTATTTTGTTGCCCCACTTATCCTTAAGGCAAGGTTGTGTGGCTAGGTTTACTTTCTTTCTTTTCAAGTCAAGTTATTTGCTTTATTCATTCTTTTGCCTACACCCTGCAAAGAGGATTGGCCTAGCCACCCATGCAGTATCGTAAGGCTAGTTTCGCATGTTAGATGGTTAAAACTTACTGGTTAATGGTTTATGCTTATAGTTCTCTTTTCTAGTTCATTGTGTATATCTCAATAGTTAGAAGCATTTCCTTTTATTTCATTCTTGTATAAGCTCTTGGAAGCATTTTCATTTCTTGTATGTTTTCCTTAAGCACTTGTTATTTTACCTTTTTAAGATTTCAACACAAGTAATCTTAATTGTTAAATCAATCAACTTGTAGCTCTAGGAGGATCAATTAATCTAGTAATTAGAGCACCCTCTACTGATACAACTTTCGCCACCAAAAAGGAGGCTTGTGGAGGCTACTTGGGGTGCTAGATCAGGGATGATCTCACGACACTAGGTCTCCCCCTTGTTGAGGACCCAAGTTTTCCGGGTTGACCTATGGAGCTAGTGTAAGGCCTTGTTTGCCTTGCTTATTGAGCACCCAGCAATCATTTTGGCCAAAGCGGTAGGAGTATTGGAGAAGTCACCTAGTCTAGGCTTGCAGCTTCACCTCACTTAATTCAACCTTAAAATTTACTCACACAACCTAAGCTTCAATTTCATAATCTAATCTAAGTTGTGTATGCTCTTTAATTCCCAACAACTTTTACTTCAAGCATTATCTTTTTGGCAATTTACACTTCAGTTGAGTATCTTTATGGTTGATTGGTGTATCTTCAAGTTTTGGTCTCTTGAAAGTTGCGCACTAGTGCTTTAGCTACCCTCCTTGAAGTTGTGCACCTCTCCTTTGGGGCCTTCAACCTTGGGTTGTAAGTTGTCTCTTGTGGTAATGCATCTTTGATCTATCTTTCTTTACATCTGCAAAATCAATTAAGTGTTAGTTCAATTATTGCTTCACAAGTATAATAGATCTAACAAGTGCATCTTTCCTTTCTTTTGTAAGTTTGTAAGTAGCTGTATCTTTGTGTGATCATCTAGCTATTCTTTATTTGTTGATAATTGTTGTAATTCTTTTGTATCTCATTTAATTTGTAAAGTCATTCTTTCATTTGTATTTAGATCTTTGTTGTAACTTAATTGACCTCATTGCCCAACCTTAGGCACTAGTCATAGTTGACTTAGGGAAAGGGTTGCTTTTCATTAAAGGTTTGCATTGCATTGTTGCCTCTCATATAGGCTAGCTTCCCCCTACCTTTAACAAACTAAAATTTACTCCTAGAATTCATCTAATAATTCACATAGTAACTAGAGTCTACCCCCCTTGGCTTCCCTAGGAGTAAGCCTAGACGGAAGAAATCCAAATCGAGGTGACAGTGGGTTTGGATTTAGGCATTGTGCCTCCAAGGACACACTAAGTGGATTGAGACTTTTTCCACGTTTGCAAGTGTGTATAAAGACGGCAACAAGTGCGATTACCAGTCGACCTCCATTTGGTCTTCAATTAGTTGTCACACGACCTCCTGACGACCTCTTGTCGGCTGACCTCTCGACTTGTTGTCGATCACTTCGACTTCGACTTTCACCACAAAGAATATAACAACCCAACACCTATGTACCTCTTGACATGTGTTATCAGTCAGATATCCAATTAAGTTCTTAATGACATGGAAAAACATCTTGCGAACAAAATTATTTAAAATTGATCTATGAATTTTGATTCAACACCACAAGAGAGTAACAAACCATTGGTCCGGCAGTGTCCTTAATAAATAATAAGCAATTGCATGAAGAAAGCATGTAGATTAAGCAATAATGATTAATAGCGATGACTTCCTTTAGTACTATGGACATTCTAAACATCAACAACCTCATGCAGTATTTTGGGCATTCTGAACATTGCGCAAAAGAAATATGGGACAAACATATAGAGAGTTTATGCCAACTGAATTTGTGATACTTTTGTAAAGGAGAGTTATTCAACAAAGGCAGGAAAACCTGCTAACAAACCATTGGTCTGGCAGTGTCCTTAATAAATAATAAGCAATTTCTTGAGGAAAGCATGTAGATTAAGCAATAATGATTAACAACGATGACTTCCTTTAGTACTACGGACATTCTAAACATCAACAACCTCGTGCAGTATTTTGGGCATTCCGAACATTGCGCAAAAGAAATTTGGGACAAGGATATAAAGAGTTTATGCCGACTGAATTCGTGATACTTTGGTAAAGGAGAGTTATTCAACAAAGGCAGGAAAACCTGCAATTGATGTATTTGATTGCAATAACTGTTGAAAATGGAAATGCAACAAATTGTAACATGGCAACAGGTAATTCGAAATGCCAAGAAAATGATTTTTAACAGAGAGAAAATTGAAAATAAGATGGCCAAGACCATATATACTGAATACAATGTATCAGTAAGTCTCATACATTAATTAATTTGGTGTCTAGCTAGGCCATGACTTTAATATTAGACTTTTATTATTATTAATAGTATTATTGTAGCTCAACTAAGTTAATAAGGTCAGATAACCTTTGAAAAGTAGGATGGCGGATTCTACCTAACAGTTGTTTAATAAGACCATGGCTGTCTCGACCCTCCTCCAGCTAGCACAGGACAGAGGAGTAAGAGAATTGGAAATATTTGTTGACTTCAAGTTGATCATCAGCTGGCTACAGGGCTCCTCTAGGGTCCAAAACATTCACTTGCAGGTAAGCGTTGACAATGCACAATCCTTATCTTCCTCCTTCAGCTCCATCACTTTCTCCCATATCTACTGAGAGCTCAATAAGGAGGCACACAGTTCAGCAAAGGCTGCAGTGGACATCCAGGAAGGAAGGCTCGAGGTAAGGGAGCCACCAGGATGATAGATCGATCCCCTTGGTGACAGAACCATTTAGATCCCCTTATGACGATGATATCTCGTCAACAGTTATTCCTGCCATTCTACAGATTTTGGCTTAGGCTAGCTCTCCCCGGATTGGGAAAGGCTTATATTTGTCCTGCAATGATACTTATGACTGTTGTGCCAACATAACGTACGTGGAAGACTGTAAGTTATAACTGTTATGCTAACATTATGTTTGTAGAACTCTATAAATAGCACTCCCACTTTGATCTTACACTGAAACTTCTGGATAGCTCTAATTAATAATGGCTCATAGATGTACTCTTTTATCTTATTTAATAATATGAGTAGACATTTTTTCATTGGAAAAAAAAAATTCAATAAAACTATAAAAACGTATATACACTACCATTATAAGCCATGGCTTGTCATGATACGAAACCATCGATACTGTTGTTATAAGGATCTTATATCGTGCAGTATTTCTTGAGTTTTTTAATATTATTATGTTTCAAATCCATCTTTTGGATCCAGTCCTCGGGTTATAAAACTTGACGAAGTCATGTCATAGGGTTAATTGAGCTACCCAGAATATTTTTTTGTGCTAGGCCAAATATTAAGATATATAAATTTTAAAATCGTCTCCCACTCGAGCTTAAAATTTTCAAGCTGGGCAAAGTCAAGCAAACAATTTCTTAATGTTCAAAGGAAATTAGTGCATGTCCAACACAATTCAATGCCTACGTGACCTGGAATATCCTCCTCACCATAAATAAAACTGTACAAATCAGAAATCGGGAATTTCAAATTCCCAAATCTCTCAAAAGTATTCAGATCAGCCTAACTAGAAAATATGCGTACATACAAACAGCGAAAATTGGGAAAAAGAAAGTTCAAACCCTTCAATACAAAAGCACACTGTTCAAAACAAAAGCAGAAACCCCTAAGAGATGATGACGAACTCGGTGCAAAAAAATACAAAGCCCAAACCGTAAAAAAGCCCTTTTGTGCTGACAAATAACTAGGGCACCAAACAACTTACTGAATCAAATCCGACTATGTTACCCGTCGAACGGCCGTGTGAATACGAAGCAAAAGGCAGGAAAACACTTGCTAAGAGGGTTTCACCATTAAATAATAGAAATTGTTGGAAGAATAACTAAATCTGCGCCGTTTGGATAACTCTGTGACAATGATAACTGGAAAATGATAAAGAAGAACGAAAAAATACCCGATTCCTGCAATCTAGCGACTGCGATTGCTTCCCTGAGGATTTTGCCGTCTTTGAACCTGTAATCTGCTCTCCGTCCAGACATTCATGCGTTTCGCGGATCAATTCCCTTCACTCGAACAACAGCACCCTCGTCCAGTTTTCACTTTGTCGAAAACTCGTACAAAAGAAATAGGAATAAAGTATAGACCTGCCTGACTAATAATGGTTTAATTTTACAGCCGCTTCGGGAGAAATGCAAAATCCAACTGCTCCATGCTTGCAGGATTGCTATCACAGAACCTCGAAAACGGATTTTTTAACCCGGGCAAAATCAAGCAAACAATTTCTAGGAAAAGCAAAATTAGTGCATGTCTAATACAATTCAAAACCAAGTGAGCAGGAACATACTCATAAAAAAAAATAGAAAATCAAGAAGGAAAGCGAAGATTTTGCAATCGTAAAGCAATTCTAAGAAACTACAAGATTAAAGATAAACTTATGTAGATAAAGATAAACTTATGTAAAATCTCTTTTCAGAGTCAACCTAACAAGAAAATAGATGTACACAAACAGCAGAAATCACGTAAAAGGAGGTTCACACCCTGCAATACGAAAAGCACGCTGTTCAAAAATTCAGAAAAATGCAGAACGAACGGATGACGACGAACATGGTCCAGGAAGAAAACCGTATAAAGCTCTCCTTTCTAACAGAAGTAGAACCACAAACGATTCACTGAAGCAAATCCGGCCATCCGTTGAAAGACCGTGCAAAAATGAAGCCAATGGCACGGAAATGCGGGCCAAGAGAATTGTATCACTAAAAACAAGAAATGTCTTAGTCTAAACTCGTTATTAATCGGCCTTTTTTGGAATGAAGGAAATCATCGAACCTTAAATCTAACAAAAATTAGGTTGGATTGATGTAATTGTACAGAAGATGTTAACATTATATAATTCGGACTTGGGTGCAGTAAGGGTATTAAAGAACACTGAACCTATTTTTACTTTAAAAATAATACTTCCATCCATCCAAATACAATTTTAACAAAAACTACCAAACTGAATTCCACTGATAACAAAAAAAAAAAAAAGTCAACAACATATGATGTTTAACCTTCTTAAAAAAATGGCTCAAAGAAAAACCAAAACTGGGTCATTTTGGATGCCGCTCTGGCATTGCTAAGTGGAAAAAGATAGAGGCGGACGAGAAAGAAAAAAACCTAAATTCCTGCAATAGATCGCCTTTAATTGCTTCCCCGAGGATTTCATCGGCTTCGAATCTGCGATCTCCTCTCCATCGAAACCCTCCTCGAGTCCTCCTCAGTTTCGCGGAATCCGGATCAATTCGCTGCACTCGGACAACAGCAGCCGTCATCCGGTTTTCAATTTTGTGCAAAGTGATAAAAATAACTTAGAGCTCTGCCCAACTGGTAATGGGAATCTCACATCCGTTGGATGTATCGTCCTCTTTCTCGATCTGACGGTTAATATTGTGTGGGTGTCAGTGGCCCTAATCAAGTAGTGGTGGCGGCGTTCAACGTTTAGTAATTACGCTGAATGCCGACCATCGAAGCAACGGCAACGTGCTTTTTGTTTCCTCTTTTGTTTTCCTCGACCAATACTACGAGAGATAAATAGCGAGGGAATGGTTTTGCTTTTTTGGGGTTTAGTTTTTTTGTGCGTAGTATTATTGGTGGTTTTTCAAGGAATCAGAGTTTGTTTTAATGAAATTATACTAGTACAGTTATATAATTGTGGTTGATCAATGTAAACGCGAATAAGATTAAAAGAATCTTTAAAAGAATATATTAAATTTTATTATTGATTAACAAATGGTTGAGCTTCATTTATTTGGTGTTAATATTTTAATTTATGTTAATCACTTATGTGGCAATCAGTGAGTTATCAAAGTAATTTTTAAATATGATTAGGTAAATATAAAAAAGTAAACACATAAACAAATGTCTTTATAATAGGTAGGAAGTTAATGATTGAAATCACAGCGATTTATTTTGTGTGACTACTAATAATATTCTAGCCATATTTAATCATGTCCATAGAAAACTTATTAAGCACTAAACCCCTATTAAATCTGCCCATTGTCAATAGGTGTATGCCTTTCGGCCTAATAAACCTCTATTAAATCTGCCCATTATCAATAGGTGTACGCTTTTCAGCGTAATAATTCATTTTTTTTAATAATGCTAAGAAATTTAAAATAGGGTTCACTCATTCATAAATTTTAAATGTTGAAATTGTATAACATAAAAACCTAAAAGAAATAGTTGACTTGTTTCCTGATTCCATTTTAGTTAATATATTAGAATTTTTTTAAATAAATTTCTATAAATTATAAAAATAAAAGCAAACAAAAGTCTTTTTAAATTATCAAAATAAAAGCATATACCGCTTTTTTTTATTAATATATTAGCATTTTCTTAAATAAATTAAAAATTTGTCAAAATAAAAGCATATAAAGTTTTTGTTTAATATATATATATATAAGTTTTGAATCTTTTAATTTTAATTTTAATTTGAACTTGGAGAAACATCTTGATTTATTGTTTAAAAAGTATTATATATATATATATATATAATAGCTAAGTTTTCAATTTTTTTAAGTTGAATTTGGAGAGACATATTGACTTATTCTTTAAAAAAATATTATAAATCTTTTAATATTTTTTAAAATAATTATACAAAAACTAGATTTGAAATACAAGTTTGGATGGGGACCAAACCTATTTCGTACCACATGTACTATAATGGGTAACCAAACCCAAACTTTTTTTTGTTAAAGCAAAAACATTTTCGCTATGAGTATGAAATTAAACAACTCATAAAAAGGAAAACCAAATTAAAGGTTAAGATGTTGAAATTTGAAAGAGTGGATGCTCTATTATTATTCCCAAACCTTTTTTTATAACAAAAACATTTTCGGTATATTATATATTGTATGGAATTAAACATCTCATAAAAGGGAAAACCAAATTAAAGGTTAAGATGTTGAAATTTGAAAGAGTGGATGCTCTATTATTATTCCTCACATTCAAAGATTCACAACATTTTTAATCTCACAACTAAGGAACGTTACCTTAGGCTTTGTACACATAGTTTTATTTTTCTTATTTCTAAAAGTAATAACAAACAATCATTTAATTTATGATGAGGATGATGATGATTAACGTCAATGTCCACTCAGACCATAATTGGTTTATCGAACCTTAAGAAGGTAAGAGATTACTTTGACTTCTTTAAAATTGTATTCCTATGCCAAAAAGGTATCGAGAGAAGTGTTCCAAGATCATCATAGTTTTGATGACTTAAAAGGTTATGAAGGTCTATATTGTGGCATATATTTTTAAATTGGTATCTAATTTGGGTATAGGTAGGTCATGTTAAGAGAAAGTTTTTTTCATCTTCAACCCTTTTAGTGTCACAAAGATGGCAGATTCTTTCAGCCCACGGTGTTTTGGGAATTATCCAACGCATGGTTTCACTATGTAACTCGTGAGAGTTTCTTCTTATTTTAGCAATGTTGATTTTCATCTTTGCACTTGTCAAAATTGTGGGGTACTTTTGATCTTCTAGATTATGGTTGATCACCTCCTTGTAGTATCTTAATTTTCTTTTATCCTCTTATTCTTTATCACACCACATATTCTCCTTATATTTAAATGTGATAATATTTTTAATATTATCAATATTTTGCATGATGGCTTCTTCTTGTATTCCCCGATGATTTAGCCAAGATTTGGCATCTTGATGTCATCCCTATTTGAGCCACTAGCGGGTTTGGCTAGAGTTTGAAGCAATTTTGGGAAGCTTGTTATTGTCCATGTTGTTTATCTTGTTCTTGTACATTAGGTACATAATCGTAGCAGTGTTCTCAATGGGGGAAAGGACTTCTATGAGGAGGATAGGATAGGGTGCATTGCCTTTAATTTTGAGTTTATAAGTTATAAAATTATTTCAAATCTAATCTATCTTTCTCCAGGATTCTTTAGAGATACCGCAACCCTAAACTTAACATCCATATAAGATAATCAGAGTGACGAGAGTGTGAACGAGAAGCTTTTTTTTATCCCAAATCCAAAGGTCCACTAATTTACAATTGTTTTCAAGCCCGTAGTGAGCTTTACACCCTCTATTTATCATTTTCTCAACACTGTAGTTCCAATTGAACTTTTGAGGAATATCGATTCTGAGATATTTGTATGAATGCACTTCCTCCGAGATATTGATGTCATATACAAAAGTATCGTAGCTGGTCATTTTGAATTTAATTATCATAACCTTTATTTTGTCAGTGTTCACAGTCAATATCCATACTAGAGCAAAAGTCCTTGAGGATTATTAGTTGCTTACCTAGACCATAGGGACTCTTAACCATATCGACAATATCATCAACATAAAGAAGAAGGATGACGACTATATTAGCGAGAGTCAAGCCGACACAACCTGAATCTTCCAAACAATCTTCTAACTTGTCAATATAGATGCCAAAAAGGGTAGGGGATTAGCCTTCTTCTTTCCAAGTTGTAGGGGTTAATATTGAAGAAGAAGATTAATTCATGGCTTGAAATTCATGATAAAAGAACTAGGGGAAAAGTTGGTTTCTTGAGTTAATATTTGACTTTAAACCACTTAATACTCTTGAGACTATAATCGAAGATTGTTGAAACAACAAAGTTAATCCCTTTGTTGTTTTGTTGACTCTAGAAAATTTTGGGCACATTTCATAAAAAGTGACTTTTGGAAGAGACTAGAAGATATTAAGGTTATTTTGGGTTGAAGGCTGCAATAATAAGGATTTACAAGAGGGTCATTGCCAAGTTCAGAAATAATGAGGGTTGGTTAGGAGAAATCAATTATGATATAGGGGTTAAGCAATCATGTCCTTTGTTGCCTACTTTTTTTGGTATTTATATTGACAAGTTAGAGGATGCCCTAGAGGATGTTGGATTACTGAGAGGGGGGGTGAATCAGTAATAACGTAATTATAATCATTTTTCTTCAAATGTTATATCAATGTAGAATTATTATCCAATAATGAGCAGTAATAAATAAACAATCACACACATACACAGTAAACCAGTGTTTTACGTGGAAACCCAAATCGGGAGAAAACCACAGAATGTTTTTTCTTATATGTCTTGAAGAATTACATTCATTGGAAGCACCAACTTCCTTTGTTTTCCAGCTGCAACTGGAAGGAGGCTCCAACCCCCTAGTTTCTCAGGCTACAACCTGAGGGAAGCTCCAACT
>JASDQU010102159.1:35610-52676 GCA_032191745.1 Picea mariana | reverse complement strand
GCCTCCATGAGTTAGATTCTGACTTTCCCGATGATGTGATATATATTCTAACTCATGACATTTTTGTGCTTGATTTATCACTGTTTTGGTTTATGATGAAGCACAAAGGCAGGTATCAAGGAACGTTACTGGATTGGCTTCATTGGTTGTTTGACTATACCAACATGCAGCCAACAGGTAAGTTTAGGTAAGAGTTTCATTTTCTATATGCATTTATGATTACCATATGTCTACATATATTATATTTTGCGGGGTGGCAATACCACCCCACCTTTTATCACTAATGCTTTCTTGTCAAGTGTGAGCAAGTCTACAGGTTTATGCCAGAGATTGCTGAGGTTCTCATGCGCTCTACGGTTAGCACATGTCCCCGAGTTGGAGCCAAATGTTATCCAAGATATCTGGGGATAACTAGGATATCATGTCTCGAGGCCCACAGGTCCTAGACATGAAGGACCGAGAGCAGGATTGACCTGAGCATGGCCCTGGAGGGCCCATCTTTCTTCTTCTTCGCCAGACTTGTCCTGTCAGCAGAAGCAGCTTCCATCACCATCGGCTTGGACTTGCATCGGCGAGGACTCTTGCTCCATGAGGTAATTGGTCCAAGGTATATGGTATGTGTCATATTTGATCGTTATAACCCTCTTATATATGCATTAGGTTCCTTTCATTTTTGATGATTGCTTGGATCTTACACTAATCCACTTGACCATTGTTGGGGTGACTGATGGGGTGACTTAGCAAGCTGATGATCATGGGGTTTGGTTAGCCACCAAGGGGGATTTGCAAAGCCATCGTCTGCTCCCATCATTTCTTCATTTTACATCTTATCTCCTGCACATCTATCCCATTCCCCTAGTCCGACCATTAGGATGACCTTTGAGGGTTACACTTTGTCTTGTGGGAAGAAGGGGCTAAAGGCCCAGGGGGTAAAAGCAGCTGGTAAAAAGATAAAAGCCATAGGAAATAAAACCTAGAGATGCTTCGCCCAGGGGATCCCCGAGAAGGCAATAAAAGGCCTCTCGATAAGAAACTAGAGGGACCCTAAGAAAAATAATAAAGGAAGACCTAACCAAGAGGATGGGAGGTCTCATCACGAGCCGACCCATTATGTTCATAGGTATCCAGCAGTATGACATTGCCATCATCTGGTCACCACGCCAGGGAAGTGACCTTTGGTTGCATGGCCAAGGGAAAGGGGGTCTCATCACGAGCCAGCCTTATCATTTCTGTGAAGATACCAGTGGGTAACGCTGTCAGCTCTGGTCACCATGCCAAGGCAGTGTCCTCTGGTCAGACCTTGAAGTAAAAAAGAAAGAAAAGCAATAAAAGAAAAATAAAGGCAATAAAGGGCTTGGAAAAAATGCATCCATGACGGGTACAACTCGCCATCCTACAAAGGCACCCACAGACGACACCTGCCCTTGGTCTTACTGTGACTGGACATCCCTAAACCATATCACCTCATAAAACATGGCTTGAATGATCTTCTGAGGAAACTATCCTTATCTTGTGGGTATTAGCCCAATAGGTTATTCTGTTGGTTTCTTCATCTTTGTATAGTAGATCTGTGTAATATCTTTGAGCTCTTAGATGATATGTTAGGGATTTCATGTATATATTTGATAACTTTAATGATGAAATATGACTGACATTGCTATGATCCCGAGGACTGATGAGCCCATGGAGGGCGTAGTCTTTGATGTGCAGGACCATACCCGGCGGACAGGTACCAGTGGACCGGTACACGTGGGGATATGATTAGTTCGGACCTCCATGGGGCTGAAGAGCCCATCAGATGGTTGCTGGGATGGCAGAGGCAGGACAACGTTGTGATGAGCCATTGCATGAAGAAGATAGAAGAACGTTCCACCAGGACAACATGGCAGAGGCCGGCCTAGGGGGGATCACCCACTACAGAAAGGACGATTGCTTTTGATGGACAGGACGTCACCTGAGGCAGCTGGACCTTTTCTGGAGCGTGTGGCAGTGTGCTGGGGTCATTTGGCACGTGTGGCAGCTTGGAGAAGCCCCAGAGGGGCCAACGTTTTGCTTCCTGGATGCTGATCTTGCCCAAAAAGGGCCAACGTCTCCCTCAGAGGGGCCTGACGTCTCCCTTTTAGCTCATAATTATGACATTTTTAGCATTTAATGTGATAAACGGTGTAATATTGTTAAGTCAGCCTTGTCGACTATTTTAATGACCTATTTTTGTAATTAAAGGTCATAAGATTGGTATAAATAGAGGACGTTGAGCCTCATTTTGATAACACAACTCACTCTCTTGTGAGAGAATCATTTTTAGTCTTTTGCTTTGGTATTTTGCTCTTGGAAGTGAGGCGCTACTCTTGTGGAGGATCATCTTTGGCATGTTTATGGTATTTTCTATCATTGGAAGGTTTACAACTAGGGTTTGATAAGCTCTTCATTGATTTGTAAGTGTATTTCTCATGCAAAACTTCTTGAATGAATGGTTGTAGGTTAAATCTCTTACTTTTATGGTTACATTGTTATTATTTTGCTTAATCATTGAAACCCAAGGTAGCAAGCACACAAGTAGGTCCTTGCTATATGTCCCCATGATAGAAGATTTGTTTTAGCCATTGATTAAGGAGAATATAGCCTAGTCGTTGCTACACTAATTCCCCTTTTTCTGAGTTAGTTTTGAAACATAAATTGAAGAAAGAAGACGTCCTAGGCCTAATTGATTTTACACCTAGGGTTTGACTCTTAGGGTTTGAAAAGCCTTGGCCCTACAACACTTTTCATCCCTAGATTTATGTTTTGAAGCTAGCTGTTTTTGCCAAAGAGTTTTAAGGAAAGAGGGAGGAGCATGAGGCCTTGATTAAGCAACACCGGAATGCGCCTCCTCCCCTTAGGGTTTTGACTTTGTGGCCCTGCCATTGCAGCACTAGAAAGCCTAACTCTCTTGTGACTTGTCCTTGAATTTAGATTCTCCCGAGACCTAGCACTTGCTCCTTGACTCCATAATACCCTAAGGCACTAGTCTAAACATCCAACGTTGAGTTTCTTGTGTCAAAACAAACCTTTCAAACTTCCTAAATTTGAAACCCTAACTAACCCTAACGTCTTACTAACCCTAATTCTATGATGACGTCTTGCCTCTTTTGAACTCTTGGTTAATGTAAAACGTTGTGGCTTGGTCATCTAGCATTAGACATTGAAGTGTTGATTATTTTCATTGGCTAATTTGCAAAACGTCCACCCCTTTGCCTATCAAACTAACCCTAGAACTAGGCTGACGTCACCCTCTAGTATAGTGACGCAACACTCTTGTATTGAATGAGCAAGTGATGATATTTTATGATAACTTAAAGATCAATTATATGCTTTGAATGTTATATCATCTCTAGTGTTTATTGACAAGTAATATTACAAGCCATAGTCATTTTTTTGCAATCATTGACTTCGTCAATAATTACTGCTATTCATGCTCATATATATAAATTGTTGATAGTCATTAGTTTATGAAGTACTAACCACTGTTGCACATTTTAGCTTTATTGTTGCCTTGTCTCGCAAATAGGTGCCTATTCTGTGGAATACCTTCAATCTTGACTATCTTCTTGGCGGTAATCTGTGAAAGGGAAAACTTACCTTGATCCTTTAAGCCTTAGCCTTTCAAAACCCCAGATTACTAGGGACGTCTCCCTTGGGATTAGCCTCCCTGAATAGAAAGAGCCCCCCATCGAGGTGACAGTGGGTGGGGAAGCTCCTGTTACGCCAGTTTGGTCCTTACTTTTCAAGCTACCTGACCTAGACTACAAACTGAGCGATAACACTGCCATTACTATTTTGTAAACATTGACTTCGTCAACATTTACCTTTAAATTGCTTATATTGAATATCAGATAATCTTTAATATATATGAAGTACTAACCCATTGAAATATAGCTTGCATATATATTTTGCTATTGTCTTGTTCCAGGCAGGTGTTCTTCATTGGGGACTTACTTTATTATTGGTTGTTTAGCCGGGACTATCTGTTTTGGTGGTGACTTGTGAAAGGGGGAAAACCTTATCTTGGCCTTATTATCCTTTAGCCCCTTTCAAAACCCCAGGTCACCGGGGACGTCTCCCTTGGGCCTCACCTCCCTAAAGAGAAAGAACCTACCCATCGTGGTGACATTGGGTGGGATAGGTTCATGTTACGCCAGTTTGGCCTTCTACCTTATAGCCTTTACTCCTAGCTACAAACTGTGCGATAACATTTTGGCGCCGTTGTCGGGGAACACCGAGTCAATTTTCCTCAGACGACACTTTTCGGTAAGCCTTGCCTCTAGATGCCTTATCTTACAAGCTTACCTGGCGACTCCACTAGGGTGTTTTCCCTTATCTTTTGATAGTTTCAAGAAAATTATCTGGCGACTCCATTGATGACGAAGCCAACGATGACTTCACAGTGGGATCCCGGGAACTACAAGCCTTTAGACATGAGCAAAATCCTGGGATACCCATGACAAATACCCCCGATAGAAGAAAGATGGCTCCCTAAATTCACTGGTAGCGATGGGGAAAGAGTTGACTTTCACGTGAATAATTTTTATTCTTATTTTGGACTCCATCCTGTCAATGATGATGCCGAAGATGCAGTGATGAAAATTTTTCCCACCACTCTTCACGGGAATGCTAAAAGATTGTATGATGATCTTCTTGATGCTAGTGTCACCTCCATGAACCAGCTACAAGAAGTCTTTCTCAAAGAATGGGGCATAAGATTGGGAGACATCTCAGTACTGCTACAAAAGATTCAAGCATATAAAACAAGCTGAGAATGAAACCCTATTTGACTTCCAGAGTAGGTTTGAGGGCACTCTATGTCAGCTTCCTAGAAGCCATTGTCTTGAAGACAAGTATATTGTCCATCTCTATACCCATGCGATCCTGGCACACCTAGGCTTGCCCCTCAATAAAAAGGGCCCAAGAACGCTCAATGAAGCTTACGACATGGCTACAGGAATTGAACGAAACATCTCCTTATCCGGGATAAAAGACCTCTTCGCCTCAGGTACTCTTAGTATGGAAAGTTTGTTTTCCCATGAAAACTTCGTTGATGATTTCTAGGAAGAAGGGGAACAAACCATCATTCAACAAGGGATTGCTAAAGACATGGCTGAGGAGATGGAACCCAAGCAAAATGATGAAGTATCAACCTATGCCCTCCCTCTGATGAAGCAATCCAAAAGCTTGTTTCTCCTGCATGACAAAAGGACGATGAGGTTAGTTGCTTTCCTTTTTAGGATTCCAATGACACCTTGTTCCATGTTTCAGAAAATGAAGGAGAAATGGAAGCCTTGAACAAAATGAATATTCCTTACTGTACAATCAAAGACAAAGAAGCAGTCCATGAGGATGAAAAAATAACGCATGCTGAAAACACCAAAGTCCTCGAAGCTCCTACACAAGAAGAAACAGTAAGTTGCCCTCCTCCCCAAGATTTTGATGCTTCTCTACTTTATGATGGGGGAGATAAGGAGGAAATAAAGTGTCCTTGAATTTTTCAAAACCCGCATGTTATGACACAGATAGTGACATAGTTGATAACATTGATGAGTTCATATGTGTTGGGAGACGTAGGTGGGATATAGTTGGTTATGACATGGATCCCATCTATGACATTGAGAGTCATTTCCAAGTGTTGCCTTTAGAATTGTCACAGCAGATTACTCTTGATCAGTGGCAACAAGGAAATGAGATTTTTACCCGTATTCTTCAAACACCCAAGGATGACCTAGTACCTTGTTTTCATGATGATTTTCAGTCTTACCTTGAGGGTTTTGATGAGTACCCCTTTGAGCACTTGGATTCTCTCCATGAAGTTGATTATCAACCACCACCGTGCTCAGGTCTTGATAAAAGTAAGGACCTTCTTGGCTTAAAGGAGGATCCTTGTGACGACTTTCACCTTGTTATGTTTCTATAGGTGTGGTTGGGAAGTATGTTTTTGATTTTGAGTTTCCTCTGGGGCAAACCCTAGAGTCCAAGGGTTGGTTGAATATTACAAGCTTAAGTTTATCATATCAGTTTTTCAACTTTCCCTTGAGAATTTTCCAGTTGTCTGATACAACCTTGTCAATCCCTCCCTAGGCTTCAAAGTGTGAGAACGTCCTAGGTAGCCAGTGTGCAGACCTTTTGAGTCAGTGTTCTGGACCTTGGGCTTTTCATGACCCTTTCTAGAGGTGGATTGAATGCTTTTCTCAGAAATGGACTTGGCAAGATTTTATCCCTCCCATCCGCCTCCATGAGTTAGACTTTATGATTTCCGATGATATGATATATGCTCTAACCCATGTCATTTTTGTGCCTGATTTGTCACCTTTCTGGTTTATGATGAAGCACAAAGGCAGGTATTTTGGGACATTGTTGGATTGGTTTCACTGGTTGTTTGACTACACCCAACATCTAGCCAACAGGTAAGTACAGGTAAATAGTTTTCTTTACACTATTGATTGTTTTCTTTCAGTCTATATATATGCTGGGGTGGCATTACCACCCCATTTTTGTTACCGATGCTTCTTTTGAGATTGAGAAGGTCTGTAGGTTATGCCAGAGATGCTGAGGTTCTCATGCACTCTACGGTGATCACATGTCCCCGAGTTGGAGCCAAATGTTATCCCCACTTTTTAGGGATAAGTAGGAGATCATGTCTCGAGGCCCACAGGTCCTAGACATGGAGTACCGAGAGCAGGATTGACCTGAGCATAGCCCTGGAGGGCCCATCTTTTTCTCCCACCATCTTTTGTTTTGACAACAGCAACAACATCCATCACCATCGGATTGGTCCTGTGTCAGAAGAGGTTCTTGCTCCATGAGGTAATTGGTCCAGGTATCATGGTATGTGTCACTTTTGATCATTGAAACCTTTAAATATATGCATCTGGTTCCTCTTATCTCTAACGACTGCTTGGATCTTACATTTGCTCACTTGACCATGTTTGGGGGGATTGACAAAATGCCCTAGCAAGCCTGTGTCTATAAGTTTTGGTTTTCCACTGGGGGGATTTCTGAAAAGCCATCGTCCGCTCCCATCATAGCACCACTCTTACATCTTGTTTCCCGCTCACCTATCCCATTCCCCTTGTCCAGGCATTGGGTTGACGTATTTCAGGACTGCACCTTACCTCGTGGGAAGAAGGGGCTAAAGGCCCAGAAGGTAAAAGCAAGCTGGTAAAAGATAAAAGCCTAGAAATGAACCTCGAGATGCTTCACCCCGGGATCCCCGAGAAAGCAATAAAAATCTTCTCAGCAAGAAACAAGAGGGACCCAAAGAAATAATAAAACAATACCTAATTGGAGGATAGGGGGTCTCATCACGAGCCAGCCTATTAGGTCCATGGGTACCTAGCAGTATGACATTGCCACCAGCTGGTTACCACGCCAGGGCAGTGACTCTTGGTTGCATGGCCAAGGGAAAGGGGGTCTCATCACGAGCCAACCTTCTCACCTCTGCGAAAGTACTTGTGGGTAATGCTGTCAGCTCTGGTCACCATGCCAAGGCAGTGTCCCCTGATTAGCTTTTGAACAAAAAGCAAATAAAAGAATAAAAAGAATAAAGGCAAGAATGGGCTTGGAAAAAATGCATCCATGACAGGGACAGCTCGCCTTCTACAAAGGCACCCACAGATAACATCTTTGCACACTTGGCCATCATTGCACCCACATGCTTGGACATCCCTTGACCACATCATCCACTTACAGGGCTTGGATGAGGTCTCTTTGGGAACTTTCCTTTTTCTGTGGACACTAGCCCAATAGGAAGCCTTGTCCTTTTCCACAAACTTGTATTGTAGGCTTGTGTAACGTCTTTGAGCTATTGATTGATGTATTAGGGATTTTATCCATGTGTTTAATAATATTAATGATGAAATGTGATTGACATTGCTATGATCCCTGTGATTGATGAGCCCATGGAGGGCGTAGCATTTGATGTGCAGGACCATACCCAACAGACAAGTACCATTTGGATCGGTACACATGGGGAGATGATCAGTTCGGACCTCCATGGGGCTGAAGAGCCCATCAGATGGATGCTGAGACCCCACCATGGGGCAGAGACGAGACAAAGATGGATCGGTGTTTTGCACCTAAGAGGAAGAGGACGTTCCACCAGAGACACTCCGGCAGGACTAGACCCAGGGGGAATGACCCCTTTTCAGTGGAAGGCTAGCCTTGGAAGGCTTAGGACGTCCCCATCTTCACCATGACGTCATCCAGCTTCATGGACGCTTTTGGAGGTAGACTGGGCAGCAGTGGCACGTGTGGCATGTTGGAGAGGCCCCTAGGGGGCTAACGTTTTTCTCCTTGATGTCCCATTTTCCCTTAAAAGGGCTAGCGCCTCCCTTGAAGGGGCTTTTACTCTCTTTGCAGCTCAATTAGGGTTTTATTTTGACAATTTAATGTAAAAACAATATTATTTTGGTATTATGGCCTTGTCGGCTTTTTTATGACCTAAAAAGTAAATTAGGTCATTGATAATATATTGAGGGTTTTCACTCTCATTTTGAACATCAATTTTCACTCACTCATAGTGAGGTCTGAAATTTGCGCCCTATTTGGGTTATTGGCTGATTTGAGGAAGGCGCACTTGTTGAAGGAAGAGATTTTTGGCATTCTATGGTGTTTTTCTTGAAGGAAGGTGTTCAACTAGGGTTTGCATGATTATTTCTTGATGAATTGTAAGTATTTTTCTGCAAAACTTCTTGATTGAATGGTTATAGTCTTATTTCTTACATGTATTTATAATTTGTTGAATAAAAACCCTAGGTGACAAGCATACAAGTAGGTCCTTGTCTCATGTCCCCTGATAGAAAAACTTTTAGCCATTGAAGAAGAAGAAGAGAGCCTAGCCATAGGTACACTCCTTTTTCTTCTTCCCTTTAGCTAGTCGTACCTTTTTGACTTCAAGAGGAGGACGACGTCCTAGGCCTAGGTTATCTACACCTAGGGCCATTTTCTCTTAGGGTTTGATGAAAGAGCCTTGCCTTAGCAACACTCTCCCTCTTTAAACCCTCTTGTCTTGACTTTGTGTTTCATTTGAGCTAGTTGTCTACCAGGAAGGAGGAGAGAGCACGAGGCCTTGCTTTAACAACACCAGAGTGAGCCTCTCTCCCCTAGGGTTACGATTTTGAAGCCCTGATTTAGCAGCACTTCAAAACTTATCCCTCTAGTCCTTTAAGTCTCATCCCCTTCAACTCTTGTGTCCTTCATAATTGACTCCATTTAACCCTAAGGCACTGATCTCAAGCCTCAAACATTGAAGTAGAATTGGATCCAAACACTCTCAAACCTTTTTGAATTGAAACCCTAACTACACTAACCCTAGCCTAGACTAACCTACTAACCCTAAGTTGCTGACATCAACATTGAATATTTCATCTTCATTGCAGCAACGTTTTGTTTTTTGAGTAATTGAATGATAGTTGAAGGCATTAATTGAGTTAAGAAGTTGTTTGTTATATTGAGTGATGTATCATTCTGGTATTTATTGATGAAGTGACATTACTGCCATTACTATTTTGTAAACATTGACTTCGTCAACATTTACCTTTAAATTGCTCATATTGAATATCAGATAATCTTTAATATATATGAAGTACTAACCCATTGAAATATAGCTTGCATATATCTTTTGTTGTTGTCTTGTTCCAAGCAGGTGTTCTTCATTGGGGACTTACTTTATTATTGGCTGTTTAGCCGGGACTATTTGTTTTGGTGGTGACTTGTGAAAGGGGGAGAACCTTATCTTGGCCTTATTATCCTTTAGCCCCTTTCAAAACCCCAGGTCACCGGCTACGTCTCCCTTGGGCCTCACCTCCCTAAAGAGAAAGAACCTACCCATCGTGGTGACATTGGGTGGGATAGGTTCCTGTTACGCCAGTTTGTCCTTCTACCTTATAGCCTTTACTCCTAGCTACAAACTGTGCGATAACAGTCTCCAACCCATGGATGTTGCGAGGGAAATAATCGTATGGATGGAAGTGTATCTGGCAACAGGAGCAAATGTCTCCTCATAATCTATTCCCTCCACCTGAGAGAATCCTCTAGCCACAAATCTCGCTTTGTACTTAACGACACTTACATCAGCTGCATGTTTGATCTTATAGATCCACTTGGAAGTCACCACAAACTTCCCTTCTAGTCTCGGAACAATATCCCACACATCATTCTTCATGATGGATTGATACTCTTCTGTCATGGCATCTTACCAAACCTGTTGACCTGTTGCTTCTCCATTGCAAGAAGGCTTAGTATCAATGATGTGGCTCATAGCTGAAACATAGCTCGAAAATATCGGTGGTCTCTTGCTCTCTTGGAATGCACCTCGAGGACTTGCATGTCCCTCTGCCTCCTGCAGAGTCTTTCAAGCCCAGGCAGGCCTTTTATGGCCTACTGCAATATCTCTGAGAACATCAACTGGAGCTCCGGGATCAACTGGATCAATGACTGTCTCCCTCTGAACTTTTGAAGGGGGAGAAGGTACTATCTTGCTATCAATCTTCATCTGAGATTCTCTGGATCTCCGAAAGGCTATCTCTTCCTCAAAGGTGACATCTCTGCTCACCTCAATCTGTCTCTGACCAGGGATGTAGATCCGGTATGCCTTCGAAGATTCACTATACCCTACAAATGTACCCTTTCTGCCTGAAGGGTCTAGCTTGGTCCTCTTCTCCTTGGGTACATGGATGTATACTGGACACCCAGATATCCTGAAGTGTCCAACCTCAGGCTTCACTCCGGTGAAAGCTTCTTCGAGAGTCATGTTCTTCAGAATCTAATGAGGACTCCTTTTCTGAACATACACAACTGTCATGGATCTTTTGCTCACAGAATCATAGGTAGATTCTGATCATGTATCATTGCTTTGGTTGCCTCAATACTGGTTCTTTTCTTCCTCTCTGCAACCCCATTTTGCTGAGGGTTATAAGGAACGATGTACTCCCTCTTGATCCCTGCCTCAATACATAAATCACTGAAATCCTTGGAGGTGTACTCTCCTCCATTATCTGATCTCAGCACCTTGATCCTCATCCTAATCAAGTTCTCAACCTGAGCTTTAAACTCTTGAAATCTCTCAAGGACTCCATCATTGGTCTTCGAGAAATAAATCCACATCTTCCGAGAGTGATCATCGATGAAGAGCACATAGTATAAATATTCGTTCAGGGAAGAAACAATCATGGGTCCACAAACATCTAAATGTATCAAGTCCAAGATCCCCTTGGATCTGCTGTCACTGCTCAAGAAGGACCCCTTGACATTCTTTCCAAGAGCACAACCTTTGCAAATGCCATCATGTTGAACATGTATCTCTAGAAGGCTTGTTACCATCTTCCATAGAGCGGGAAGGGCTCTATAATGTATATGAACAAGTCTTCTATGCCATAGCTCGCTCAAGCTGATAGTATCATGTAACAGGGCCTGGATTGGTCGTACAATTAATCTGTACAAGTTGTTTTCTTGAACACCAATCACTTGAGCAGAATCCATATGTGAGTTCTTGTGCCATGCAAGAACTTTTCCTTCAGAGAAGGTAACCTTGTAGCTTTTATCCTCTAAGGCAGAAACAGAGACAAGGTTCCTTTTCATCCCAGGTACATATAGTACCTCACTCAATTGAAGTGGTATGTCAGAATCTAGTTGGAATGTAGAAGTTCCAATTCCTTTCAAAGTATATCTGGCATTATCTCCAAGTACAACATGTAGACGAGACTCTTTCTCAACAAGGTCTGTCAGATGATCTCTATATCCAGTAATGTGTCTGGAAGTACCACTATCAATTAACCAAATATCACTATCAGTAGGAACCGTACCTGAGAGTGTTGATATGAAGAAGAATGCTTCATTTTTTGTGTCTTCATCTCTCTGACGTGGTTCTGGATCAACATAGGCAATGGATGAAAGTTGTCTTCCTTTCTTCCTGGTAGGACAATTTCTCGCAATGTGTCCATACTTGTCACATCTGAAACACCGAATCTTTGAATTGTCTTTTCTATGTTTATGACCTGAAGCTGATGAAGTTTTCTTGTCTTTGAATGCTTTGTTGAAACTTCTTCTATTTCTTCTTCCTTTCTTTGTATGAAAAACAAAAGCATGATTGTCATCATGATGGGAATCTTGCACTCCTCTGGCTACAAGTCTGGTTTCTTTCTGGGTGCAGTCTGTCCATAGACGATCAAATCCAGGTAGATCAACTCTACCATTGATACTTTGAAGAAATGGTTCCCAATGTCTTGGAAGAGCATTGAGAGTAGTCATAACAAGTTCTCTGTCTGGTATGGTTTCTCCAATGGCACCTAACTGATCTATGATCTCTGAAATCTTCATGAAGAAGGTAGCAACGGTGACAGCTTTTGTCATCTGGATATGTTGAAGTTGATTCTTCAATGTAAGAGCTCTGATTGTGTTGTTGCTCTCAAACATATTCTTCAATGCATCATAGATCTCATAAGTTGTCTTTAAGGTAGCAATACGAGGTAGTAGATGATCTCTTACTGAATAGATGATTATCTTCCTTGCTTTGACGTCATCTTCCTTCCAATCATCGTTCTCTTCATCGGTAGCTGATTCTGGTAGAGTCTTTTCTATTAAACTCAATAGGTCATCCTCTTCCAGGGTAATCTGTAGTCTTGATTTCCCGGAACTAAAGTTGCTTGATCCATCAGGCCTATCTTCCACCAAAGTTTTGTTCCTCATGGTTTGCAAATTCTTCCACAAACCCTAACGGCTAGGCTAGGAAACCTAATGGCTAGGCTAGGCTGGCAATATTAGGTTTTGTTGGACTTATGACTGCCAACAGTAAGCCTTGGAAAATCAGAAGAACACTGGTGCGCTGCAAAAATCCTTTAATGAGCTGCAAAAACCCAAAAACCAAAATTTTGCAGAAACCCTAGAAACCCTAGGGGCCAAAAATCAAAATTTCTTGGAATTGTAACCTCTGAGAGTTTCTGGAGGTGCACTGAAGGAGGTCGTACACTCTTATGCAAAAATTAGCCCCAACACTCAATTGTAAAGTGTTGAAACTGGCAAAAGAAGGAGGGTCGTTTTTGCAGTTGTAGCAAGAAGGTGATGGTTGGCTCTTCAAAGGCTTGTGCAATGGCTCTTCAGGAACTCTGCTTTGATACCATGTTGAATTTTAATGCTTAGCTCATGCACTTGTGGTTTATTTCAATTTAGCATATACTTGAACCATAAACAATGCAACAATACCATACACAAGTGCTGCAATAACCAAGATCACAAGAAGAATAACCATGCACAAGAACACAAGAATTTATCTTGGGAAAACCCTTCTCAACCAAGGGAAAAAAATGCAACAATCCTTTGCTATATTCTCAAGAGAAGATTCCCCACACCATAGACCTTAGCACACATGAGGGTGCTTACAAAACCTAGAAACTTGCGCCCAAGAAAGATGTGCACTTCAGCCGTACAAGTGTTTGCTAAAATTATGAGATGACAAGTGAGTGAGTGTGATCCACAATGAGGATCCACTCTTATTTATACAAGACTTGACACAACAAAAGGTGTGTCTCTTGGTACTGTTATCCCCACTTTTAGGGATAACTAGGAGATTATGTCTCAAGGCCCGCAGGTCCTAGACATGGAGTACCGAGAGCCAGATCAACTTAAGCATGGCCCTGGAGGGCCCATCTTTTTTCCCTTTCAGTGCCTCTACTTTTCCAGCAGCAACAACATCCATCACCATCGTCTTGGTCTTGTGTCAGAAATGGTTCTTGCTCCATGAGGTAATGAGTCCAGGTATCATGGTATGTGTCCCTCTAATCCTCAAAACCTTTGAATATGTGCATTTAATTCCTTTTATTTCTAACGAATGCTTGGATCTTATGCTTGTCCACTTGACCATGTCTGGGGGGAATGACAGGATGCTCTAGAAAGCCTGTGCTCATAGGTTTTGGTTTGCCACTGGGGGATTTCTGAAAAGCCATCGTCCACTCCTTTCATATTACCACTTTTCCATCTTACTTCCCGCTCATCTACCCCATTTCATTTGTCCTGGCATTGGGTTGGCCAATCATTTGAGGGTTGCAACTTGCCTTGTGGGAAGAAGGGGCTAAAGGCCCAGAAGGTAAAAGCTAGCTGGCAAAAGATAAAAGCCTAAAAATAAAACCTTGAGATGCTTCACCCAAGGATCCTCGAGAAAGAAGTAAAAGGCATCTCAGCAAGAAACAAAGGGGACCCATAAAAATAATAAAACAAGACCTAGTCAGAGGATAGGGGGTCTCATCACGAGCCAGCCTATTAGGTCCATGGGTACCTAGCAGTATGACACCACTAGCAGTTGGTTACCACGCCAGGGTAGTGACTCTTGGTTGCATCGCCAAGAGAAAGGGGGTCTCATCACGAGCTAGCCTTCTCATTTCTATGAAAGTACTTGTGTGTAACGTTGTCACCACTAGTCACCACGCCGGGGCAATGTCCCCTAATTAGCTTCTTGAAGAAAAAGCAATAAGAATAAAGAATAAAAGGCATGAATGGGCTTGGAAACAATTGCATCCAGAACAGGTGCAACTCGCCTTCTACAAAGGCACCCACAGGTAAAGCTTTGCATTCCCCTGCTTTCACTGCGCCCATTATCAGGACATCCCTTATCCACATCACCCACTTACATGGCTTAGATTTAGTCTTTTCCGAGAACTTTCCTTTTCCAATGGACACTGGCCCAATAGGACGCCCTGTCACTTTGCCCAGACTTGATTGCAGGCTTGTATAATGTCTTTGAGCTTTTAACTGGGGTAATAGGGGTTTTATGCACATGTTTAATAATATTGATAATGAGATGATTGACATTGCTATGATCCCTGTGACTTATGAGCCCATGGAGGGCGTAGCTATTGATGTGCAGGATCATGCCCGACGGACAGGTACCATGTTGGACATGTACACTTGGGGAGATGATCAGTTTGAACCTCCATGGGGCTGAAGAACCCACCAGATGGATGTTGAGACCCCAACAGGGGGGCACAAACAAGATAGAGGGGTTTGCACCAGAGAGAAGAAGGACTTCTTGTAGAGGCACCCTGGCAGAGCTTGACCTAGGGGGATTGTGCCCTTTTCAGTGGAATGTTGGCCTTGGAAGGCCTAGGACGTCACCCAGGAGGTTCATGACGTCATCCTTTCTTCATGAGCGTTTTGGCAGATGGACAGGGCAGTTTGGCACGTGTGGGAACTTGGAGAAGCCCAAGGAGGGCTAATGTTTTGCTTCAGGAGGCTGCATTTTTCCTCAAAGGGGATAACGTCACCCTAGAAAGGGGATGACGTCCTTCGATTGCTTGATTAGGGTATTAATTTAAACATTTAATGTAAAACAGTATGATTTTAGTGTTTTGGCCTTGTCGGTCTTTTCATGACCTAAAAAGTAAAATAAGTCATTGTACTGTATAAATTGAGGGTTTTCACCTTCATTTTTTCATCATCTTTCACTCACTCATTATTGAGGTCTGAAATTTGCGCTATCTTTGGAGCTTTTCGCTGAAATTGTGAGGCGCACTTGTTGAAGGAAGACATTTTTGGACTTTTATTGGCATTTTGGCATTTCTCTTGGTGGAAGGTATTACAACTAGGGTTTGCTATTATATTTCTTGGTTAAATGTAAGTGAATTTCTGCAAAACTTCTTAATTGAATGGTTGTAGTATTGTTTATGTTGCATTTATGGTTACAATTTCTTGAATTAAACCCTAGGTGACAAGCACACATTGAAGGTCCTTGTCTCATGTCCCTACCAAGGTTTTAAGCCATTTTATTTGTTGAAGTAAGAAAGAGCCTTGCCTTAGCAACACTCTTTTCTTTCTTTCTAGCCCTTGTTGAAGAGGATCGAGCCTTGCCATAGCAACACTCCATCCATCTTCTTCCATGCTAGCCATTTTTCTTATCTGTTGAACTAAGAAGGAGAAAACGCATCAAGGCCTAGTTCTCCTACACCTTGGTGAGCCGATTTTCCCTAGGGTTTGCCTGGTAAAGCCTTGCCATAGCAACACGTTGCTTGCAAACCTTCTCGTCTTAGTTTTATGCAATCTTTTGAGCTAGCCGTTTTGCCATTGAGGTAAGGAAGGAGGAGAGAGCACTGAGGCCTAGTTCCCCTACACCAAAGTGAGCCTCTCTTCCCTAGGGTTTCATCCTTGAGGCCTTGCCATAGCAACACCTCAAGGTTTAACTCTCTTGTCCTTAGTCTTTACCATTATCATTTGATCCTTCAGCTTTTGCGTCCTCCTTTTGACTCCATATACCCTAGGAGCACACTGATCTAAGCCCCTTTGTGTTGAGTAACTTGATCATACAAACTTCCAATACCTTTGAACAAACCCTAACTATACTAACCCTAGCCTAGACTAACTCTACTAACCCTAGTGCTGTCGTCATCTTTCTTGTGCTATAAACACCTTTGTGCAGCTATCGTTTTAATTTTAAAGCAATTGAATGGTTGGTTAAGGCATTATTTATGAAGTGTTGATTTGTTACATTGAATGCCAAGTTTCTTTAGCATTTATTGAGAAGTGATATTGTAACCATTGCTATTGTACAAACATTGACTTCGTCAATATTTATTGCTCAATTGCTTATTATCAGAAAAGTCATTGATTACATGAAGTACTAACCAGCAAGCAAGCTTGCACATGCAGTTTTATTGTTGCTTTGTTTCAGGCAGGTGATCTTATTGGTTACTACTTTCGGTTATCTTTATTGGCTATAAGCCTGACTTTCTGATCAGTTGGTGACTTGTGAGGGGGATTATTATCATTTAGCCTTTCTAAGCCCTTTGCCTTCTCAAAACCCCAAGTCACCGGGGACATCTCCCCTGGACCTTACCTCCCTAAATAGAAAAAACCTTCCCATCGAGGTGACAGAGGGTGGTGTTATCCCCGATATCCAGGGATAACTAGGAGATCATGTCTCGAGGCCCACATGGTCCTAGACATGGAGTACCGAGAGCAGGAGTGACCTGAGCATGGTCCTGGAGGACCCTTCTTTTCTTCTCAGCCAGATTTGTCCTGCCAGCAGTACCAGCCTCCATCACTACCGGTTTGGT
>JASDQU010102158.1:153251-164267 GCA_032191745.1 Picea mariana | reverse complement strand
CCTTAACATTTGATATCACTAGGTGTTTTTAAGTTTGTATATATACTTTGTTAGTAATATATTTTCATTATTGGTTGTAGCTAAATTGGTTGGGGTGGGGAGTTTTCTCTTCCCCGTCCAAGTTCAAGTCTCATATATGCGGCATGTTGTTATTTGTGAGCAAAATATTCTCGAAATACTTGACCCTCCTATGTTCTCCGGATTTCGGGGAGATTACTATGGACATAGCAAGCTTTGCACCATAAACCACAATGGAAAAAAAAATATTTTTTTTCATTATTCATGTATTAAATATATATAATTTTTAAGTGGTTAAAAATATTATAATAAAAAGTAGATTTGTTTTTTATTTTAAATTTATTAAAGATGAAAAATAAATTGAACTTTGATTTTTTTAAGCTAAGAGATTTTGAATTAAGATGGTTTTCTCTATATATTAATGTTTGGTATTATTTTCTTAAGTTATTTTTTATTTTCATTTATAAGTATATAGGTTACACATCATATTTATATCAAGTTGTTATTTTTTTATTATTTTAAAAATTTTATACTAGGTCGATTTGTGCCACATGTCATATTGGTGTTAGGCACGTAGGTTACACATCTTCCTTATATTTGATTGTAAAATGTATCTTGCATTTCTCAATGCAATAATGGGCTTGGTTGTTCAATTGGCTCTATAAACACTAATCTTCATGATTAAAGTTGATTATATATAAGTACTAAACCTCAAATTAAAAATGCCAAGTGTATTATTGAAGACAATGCTCATTTGTGATAAGTGATTATCTTCAAAATCCTCTCACATAGCTTCAATGAGAATAGACCTACAATGTGGACATTGTTAACTTTCACACTATTGTTGTTGGATTTGTTGGTTCATCTTCTTCGAATGCTCTGGGTTCTTTCATAATTTGTTTTGAGAGGTTACTCCAAATATGATACAATGCTAAATTGATGCATTGTTGGATGATAACATAATGCATAATTGTTGAATCTTATAGTCTGAGATATATGAAGTTCTCTTGAGATCATCAATACCTTGCTTCATGGATGCTTGTCATTGCACTAGGAAAGAAACATTGTACTCATATAAAAACCCCCCTTATTATTTGGATTAATTTCCCTAACTCTCTGGGTAGATTCTCATAGAGATTTGATCTGCGTGGTTGTTTGAAATTCAAATAAACAATTATCTAGAATTTGCACCATCTTAGAAGCAGTTTAGAATATTGGTATATCGTCGGTCATGAACTTCTAACTCAATTTTTGGTCATGCCAAACTTGTTTAGCTTAGAACAATCTTTCTAACAATCCAAAGGTCGCCCAAAATAGAGTTCATATGCGAAAATTATAGCCCTGAGAAGAACATTCCAACTAGAGTCCTCAGAGCATACCTTTCTTTCACCACCTCAACTTTTAGGGTTAGGCTTTTTTATCTTAGTGTTTTTACCTCTTAGTGTTTTTGGCATTATGATAAAATGTAATTTAAGCATCTTGTTATGATATTTTTGAGAATGAGTGTAGAAGACACACCTCTTCTTAGAGATAGCTACCACCATTTTAGCCATAGTACATGTACAAATTTTTTCATCATTCTTTGATTAGTAGAATTGGGGTTTCACTACATATTTATGTTTCTTTCCTATATTATCGTTATCATTCATTTCAATCTTAATCTAATCTAGATTAGTAGTAGCCCTTACTACCTTCAAACATTGATTAGTGTCATATATTCTAAGACAATATGTTTTATGTTACTTAGTGTAGTGTATATATTTTTCACTTTGTACTCTTCATACGCATACTCCTTACATTGTGGATGTGGAGTGTATTCATTGTGCATTTGCAATGCATGACCCCATGGATGATAACACGGTCTTCCATTTACCCTTACAACATTGCACTTACATTAAAATCCACTCCTTTAGGTTACCTTGTTATAATCTAAATATATGATTTTGGCCCATTCTCTTAATGTCCAATGCTACATCATTTTGACCAAGTTTTGAAAGACAGTTTAATCTATGAATTAATAATTTCTAATTTTTAACTTAGGTAGTAAATTTCAAGCTCAAAACTAAAAATAATTCCTATAATACCATAACTTCAAAACTAAAAAGAGGTTAAAAGCATTTGTGTTCACACTTAGCAAAATATTGCAGGCCATTATTAGTCCCTGTCGAAGGCGTAGAGGGACTATAGCGATCGATAATTCGTTGACTTTATATTAGTTTGTTGTTTGACTACAATTTTTTGCATACTTTCTAATGTTCGACCTACAGAACTAAAAGCATTATTTTTTATATAATAAAAAAACCCATATAAGTCATGATCTGATTGGATGACAGATTTGAGGTCTTATTGCCAGCTTCGCTATTCCCAATGAATTATATGTTTCTGTATCCAAAGTTTTATCATGTATGGTACCTTTTTTTATTTGTACTGTTCATATTGAATGTTTAGATATCCAAAGTTTATAGTGATCGATAATTCTTTGACTTTATATTAGTTTTTTGTTTGACTACAAATTTTTGCATAATTTTTATTGTTCAAACTATAGAACTAAAAACATTATTTCTTTATTTATTTATTATAAAAAACCCATATATGTCATGATCTCGTTGGATAATAGATTCGAGGTCTTATTGCCAGGTTTTATTATTATTATTATTAATGTATTTGTGCTATTATTATTGTCCTTTGTATTTGTATTGAAATGTTTGCATACCGAAGGTTTAGATCATTGACACTTTTTTGAGGTGCTTGAATAGGCCTAACAGCTTAAATGTTTACATGGCGCGAGGTCCTGAAACAGGCCTGACATCTTAAATGTTTGCATACCACGAGGCCCTTAGACAGCCTGACAGCCTTAAATGTTTATCAAAATAGGCTTCTCAGAGTACAGTTTTCCTCAAAATTTTCCATACAATGTTGTAGTGAATTCGGACAATATTGTCCACCGCCAATTGAATAGGCATTGTATGTTTCATACTTCTTCTAGGCTTAGAATGCAATTTTGTCATCGTTGAAGCTACATACATTTTTTATTGGTTCGTCGGTTGATGCTTGTTGTTGTTTGGTTCACAATTCAACCTGCGCTTTTGCCTTTCATCGTTTCAAAGTAAGTTTTCATGCCATACTTTCATTTTATATTCCTTCTTTATTGTTCAGTGTTTGCAATTTGCAAGTAAGAATGTTTGCTTATTTCTACTAGCATGTTCGTCATATGTTTTTGGTTCCTTTTGTGCTTCGGCTGCAGTTTGGTAATCGTTGGAGATACATATGTTGTTTACTGGTTCGATGATTGTTTCTTGTTTGTTGGTTCATTGGTTCATCGGTTGCTGGTTGTTTTTGTTTGGCTCAAGTTTACGAGTTTGGGGCCTTGGGGCTGCAGTTGGGCCTGTTCGTGTTTTCTCGTTGGTTTGGTGCTTGTTGTTTTCTTTTGTTTACTTCGTCTTTACAAGGTTAGGGTTCTGCGCCAGCAGTTAGAGATTTTTTATTTTTTTTTGGTGCTTTACGGTGTTCAGACCCTTCACCCGCAAGTGGACCTACAGTTGTGTTATTTGTCGTGTCTGGCGAAGTTGAGATCTTGCGCCTGTTCCGTGCGTGCATGTTCTGCTGTAAAATTTTGTTGATACTTCAGTGTTGACATGATAGAAAATAGTGGCATAAGAAATAATTGGACAACTACATGTCCAATTGCAATATCCGCTGCTTTTTTTGTTAAAATAAAACATGTGCAAACTGCACTTATTGACCATATATGGTGGAATGTTCCCATATCACAATACATGTTATGTATCCTCTACACAGTCTGATGTGACCATGATACAATTTGTCTTGTACTTGAGATATGATATGTACACCAAAGATACTGCAAAATTATATTTCCATGTCTGGAAGCATATCTGGATACTTTTCCACGAAAAACCAAAATCGTTTAGTTATGGCCATGAAATTTCTTAATATTTTGTGGCTTGTAATATATTTTGAGCAGGGAAAAACTTTATATATTTACAACCATGGATGCAGAAAAGCAAAGGTTCATGTTTCTGCCTATCTTTTGTTATATTCCTTGATTCTCAGTTACTGTATGTACATATTACTTGTTCTCTGATGCATACTAGCTTCCATTCATGTTCATTGTATTTTGTGTGTTCCCACATTCAAACAAACAGAATAGCTGGAGAAAACAACAGAGTCTTCACTGCAGCGGTGGAAGAGGAGATACAAAGGTACATGTGTGTATTGTTATTTCATATTCCGTTGTTTTGTATTTCATTTATTGTATGTATATGTGTTCACCTAGTTTATTGTATGTAGATATTGCGTGCCTTCCTACATAATAACTTATTTTCATTACATGTCTTCCTGGATACTACCTTCTTTCATGTCCATTGTATTTTTCCTCCATTGCTACATTTAAACAAACAGAATGGTTGGAGAAGACGATGGGATCTTTGGCACGAATGTAGACAACGAGTTGCAGAGGTGCATACATGTGCTCTTATTTCATATTCCAGTGTTGAGTATTTCGTTTATTGTCTGTGTATTTGTTTTACATGTTCTACTGCTTTGCACCTTTTTTTGTATGTATATACTACGTATCTTTCTACTTATTCTCATGTGAAATGTATTATGTTTGTTGTTGCAATGAAATAAATAGAACTGTATTTATTTATTTTACATGTCTTTCTTTGTACTAACTTGCCTTCATGTTTATTGTATATTCGACATTGCTACCTTGGAAGAAACAGATTGGTTGGACAGGAAGATGAATTCTTCTATGAAACAGCAGAGGGGTCTATCGTACAATCTTCGAAAAGGTATGCCAACTATGCTAGTAAATTAAATATACAAAGTGGGTAGGGGCATATAATATTAGACTATAAAATGATGATTTGGCAACAATGGGCCTTTTTGCCCTCCCCATTACTACTTTTTCCATTCTCTATTATCCCTTTTGTTTTCTAATTGCTCTGCTTAGTTGTCTTTCCAAAAATGCCTTGGTGCGTGGGTTGGCGGACTCACGGGTTCACATTTATGGTCATGCTTCTACCTTATTCCATACTTTCCCACTTTGTCGATTGCGGGTGTCGGGTTGGCGGGTTCAAGATTGCACCTCTGGATTCCTAGGTTCCGCGATATACAGATTGGTCATTGTGCCCTGCCATCACGCCCTATTTACTGTTACAATTTTTTTCAATCAAAAAATCTGAGGCATACAATTTGACCATCGGGTCCTCATGTTTCTTGAGTATCCCTTGACACCCTATTTTGTATTTCATATCCTTCCACTTTGTCTGTGCCATTAAGAACAATTATGGACATTATACAATACATATGCTTGTTTAGTCCTTCTGATGTTCATCTACACATGCTTGCATCAAAAAAAGTTGGACTAGTGACATGGCCATGAGCAGTCAGTCATCCCAGACATCAGCAGACCAACAAGGCCAAAGGTAAAGATGCATACATTATGTTGGTGAATATGTTGATTTCATCTGCAATACATACTTTGTAGTTCACAAGAAGTATCAATAAGTACAATCGAGATGTCGAACATAGCGTAGGTTTCGCAGACTAAGAGGTCTAGTTGCAAAACTATGGCTCCATAGTTCACCCAAGATGTGCGTCTACTTGTAAATTTATTCCAGGGAAAAAAGAAATAAAAAAAAAATCATGCACACTACCATTCACTTTACTTTTCCTGTTCAAAAAATGTCACCAGCTCTAAAATTGTAACACCCAAAATACTATCAATAGAGGGCTTGAACAGTCGCCGAACTGGACAAGTGTTCATCGGGGACATAATGGTCATCTATATCACCTACTTGGACAAGGCAAACAAAACTAGATCTATTATGCATGTTGACATGACAGACAAGGAAGCCATGATGATAGTCACATTGACTATTCCTACACAACTTGTCCAGAAACATGCAGAAAAGATATTGCCAGGTAATGGGATATCCATTACAAATTTTAATATATTTCCCAAAACAGTATATGACCGTGGTGATTGTGATCGGATTATTTTGCTCAACGAAACAACTATTGTGGAAAAAATTATGGCTATTTTTTCAGAATATCGTTTCTTCCCAGATGCAACTATCATCCAACTCACACAGAGCAACAACATTTACCCAATCAGAACCATTGGCGTAGCTGTCACATTGGCGAGAAAACTTGGCTCACAACACATTATCCATATAAAATATGGAGAGTCAGACAGCGACAAGGCAATGGTACCGTTCTCCATATCCAGTTTTGTCCTTTACTTTCGCATGTCCATGTATTTCGGTTAAGTTACACAAATATTGCATCGTTCCATGTTGCAGCTACAATTGTTCGATACCTATTCAAATTTGTTTTCGTCAATGGAACAACAATTCCATAAAGGGAAATTTCCACGTATGCTCTTCAAAAATATAACAAATAAAAGGGATGTTAGAGAAAGGATATTTCGCACAATCCAAGCAACATTTGTAACAGAATTGCGAGCAAACATAGTACAGGATCTGAAGAAACTAACTAGCTCTACAATTGTTGTGCATATACATCTACAGATTCATCCTCACTTTGCTCATACAAATAGCCTTCACCAAAGTTCTGCGGTTTTTTTATTTTTTTTATTTTTGGGGGGTGTAGTTGTATATTATATTGTTCAATATAGTAATTTCTATGCTCATGTTTCCAGGTTGAAGGTGTTTTGGTTGTAGCGAATGCATACTCGACCCCCTTTGAGCATGTATGTGAGAAATGAAACTCCCATGCTTTTGCTTCTTCTTTGATAAGTGATGATATGATTGATTGTATGGGATGTAGTGAAAAATGTCCATACATATATGGGCATTGCCTCAATGCTGCCATCCGAACCGTGGGCAACACAACCGTCCATTGTACAATTAAATAGCCTTCGTTACAAGATGTGCTTCCTAGGTTAGCAGAATTTTCATATGAAGCATACCTACAAAAAAAGGCAAGCAGTGTCTACATGTTGCGTGACATTCGGATACATAGAAAATTTACCTTAAATGAGGACAATGCAATATTGCATATCGGCTAAAAAATAAAAAAATAAAAACATATCAAGATTTGGCAGGGAAATGAAAATATCTCATGTATCTCTGTAATATTTCTTCAACACCCAGATGAATGTTCGTTGGATTTGAGTACTTTAGAATCTCATTACAAATGCAATCGATGTTGTTATTTTGATTTTTTCTTGCATCTCCCAGAAAGAATTCTGCATATTTGTTTCTATGTGCAAATAAAATAAAATAAAATGGTAGCTGGTTGTGGCTTTGATGGAGGAGCCTGCACGTTTTTTGGGTGCCCAAGTTGGACAATTGTTTTTCAACATTTTTGGGGGGTGCTCGAATAAAATAAAAAAAGTGTCTCTAACTATACATTTATGGTATGGTATCTACATTTTCTCGATGCCCTAATTGAAAAAAAAGGACTCAGCATGGATTGAAACATCAGCTTGAGATTTTCATATCTCACTATAGAGATTGCACGCGCATAAAATTGTTCGGTCCATAAATGGGAAGCATGACAGAAAACCCCATAAAACGTATCCAACTGTAAATAACTCAAGCTCGTCCTTTGAACCGTCGAAATAGCTTGCTCATCTGGGCAGAATCATCAGGAATTTCCAATAATATTAGAAATTTGGCATTGTTAAAACTGGTAGTGATAGACCATGGCAATATCAGAAGAAAATGTCCATAGTGATCTTTCTTAATGGTAAAATAGTAATCGGCAACTTTGTTGTTCCCCATTTTGAGATCTGGTTATAGCTAGTGTGCAGTGGAGAAGCTTCGTTGGTTTTGTGATGTTTTCTGTTTGGCAGGCTTTTGTTCATATCCCATGGCCCTGGTTATTTTCTTGTGGGAACATATACCAGATGTAAGAGAAAACCAATGCCACAACGTGTTTATATATATATATATATATATATATATATATATATATATCAAATTGTTTGATGCAAAGGTCGATGTGTGTTTCTCTATGGAACTTTGTGGGATCTTGCTTGCGGCCTGTTTGGTGTTTACTTAGTTCTTGGTTGTATGATTCATTCTAGAAAATTAATAATACATTCAGGATTTTCGCAGCTTTTATATGATCTTAAATACTATAGAGGACATGCTTTGCCCTTCAATATAAGATTTGTGACACAAATGTAGTATGTGGCTCCTTTTAGCACTTTTCCTTGATCGATGAACTTAGTAAAATTAATCTCCTGGAATAATTTGAAATTTCAAAAAATTCAAATTCGTCGTTGTTAATACTTGCGGTGAAGCTGACAGTACAATAAATTTACTTACACATCTCAAAATTGATTTATGTGTAGCTTTTCGACGCTTCTCTTATACAAACAGATCCTGGAAACTATAAGTATGGCTCGTTGTATCTATTCCTTGATTGAAGAACATGTTCACATGTTTAATGCACTTCATAGTCACTGTTAAGACCATCAATGGGGCATTCTTGCACCAATTCCCGCTTACGAAAATTTCCATCCCCTTTCTTTTATCTTCTTTCCATTTCTGGTTACTTACTCGTTTTTTCGGAAAACGTGTAGGTGCAGGAGTTGGGCCAAAACCTAGACAATTATCTGGCCACCCGGTCCCCTGTTTGCGGTATCCAATAATTATGTCCCATGTTCTGTCATATACATCTTGCAACTAAAGAACTTTTGTGATCTGCAATTTATTCTTTTACTAGTCATAACTTACCACGGGTTCGAAAATATTGGCATTAATAAACGAACAATAGATTTTCTTTTGTGAGATGCTTAGCCCTTTTCCCCTTTTCTTATTCACATCTATTATTGCTTTCTGGTTATATACTTAGTTTCCTTTCTATGATCGCGGGTTCCAGGGTTGGCAAGCTAAAATATCTTCATCTCCATCTATATCCTCACATGACGAATCCAAGCAACCATTGTTCCTTTCCATACTTAGCCAATTTTATGGTCGCGGTTTTCAGGTTGGCGCTTTCGAAGTCTGTTTCTTCTTGTTCCGTGATATACATCTTTCACTCAAAACTTCTGTGATTTCAACGAAATTTGTGAACCGAACAGCATCCTGCAAATTGGGAGATGCTTTACATTTGAACCAGAAATAATCTATTAATATATATTAATATGAATACTATTGGAATAAATTTAAAAAAATTCTCTTCGCCAATACTTAGCCAAATATCTGGCCATCGGATCCCAGGTTTGCGGTATCCAACACTTATGTCCCCTATTCCGTCATATACATCTTGCAGCCAGAGAACTTTTGTGATTATACTTTTACAAGTGAGAACTCACCAGGGGTTCGAAAAGATTGGCATTAATAAACGAATAGTAGATTTTCTTCTGTGAGATACTTAGTCTTTTTTCCCTTTTCATCTTCCCGTCAATTATCGCTTTTCGGTTATATACTTAGTCCCCTTTCTATGATCGCAGGCTGACATATCTTCATCTCCATCTATATCCTCACATGATGAATCCAACCGACCGTTGTTCCTTTCCATACTTATCCAATTTTATGGCTGCAGTTGTTGGGTTGGCGCTTTCGAACTCGGTTGCTTCTTGTTCTGTGATATACATCTTGCACCAAAAAAAAAAATGATCTACAATTCCATCGTGGACTCCTTGAACTCGCAAGCTTCACTCTACGAGGGTTCAACATTGCGTTTCCATTGTTCTGCTGCCTGCAAACAGCACCCGGACTTCCGCAATCTACAAATTAGCAAACAAATTCCCCTTCATCTCGTTTTCTACCACTTTTCTTTGATCGATGAACTTAGCAAAATTAATTCCCTGGAATAATTTGAAATAAAATAATATGTACTATATGAAGTCTAATGGAACTATCATATGAATGAGAGGACATTAAAATTCAAATTCGTCATTGTTATACTTGCGGTGAAGCTAACAGTACAAAAAATTTACTTAAACATCCCAAAATTGATTTTCTTGTAACTTTTCGACGTTTCTCTTATACATACAGATCATGGAAACTATAAACATCACTCGTTGTATCTATTCCTTGATTTAAGAACATGTTAACATGTTTGTTGCACTTCATAATTACTGTTAAGACCATCAATGGGGCTTTCGTACACCAATTACCGTTTTCAAAAATTTCCATCTGCTTTCTTTTTTCCCTCTGCTTTCCCTTTCTGGTTACTTACTCATTTTTCGGAAAATGTCTAGGTGCGGGAGTTGGTGGATTCACGTCTTCATATTTCCATTTTACTTTTATATCACCAGCCCAACCGATTGCTTCCACGTTTCATATTGAACAAACTTTTTGAATCACGGGTTCCCAAATAGTCGGGTTCAACATTGTGTTTCCATTTTTTCGTCGCCTGCAAACAGCACCCGGACTTCTGTGATCTACAAGTTAGCAAACAAATTCCCCTTCATCTCATTTTCTTTCGCTTTCTGTTTACTTGGTCTTTTTTCTGAATGTGTCATTTTTCTGAATGTCTCATGCTTTTATTTACAGCACTCGAAGTTCTACAATATACAAATCGCTTGCTCAACATTGCGCTTCCACTGTTCTCCTATGTACAAATAGCACCCAAAATTCCGCGATATACAAATTGATGGCCAAAATATGTCATTGTGACATAAAATTTGACCATCAGCCCCCCACGTCTCCTGGGTATATCTTGTGACCCATTTTTTTGTAACCCGCCTAACCGCTTTCCATACTTGGGAATTTCTTGGAATCTATTTTGCGGGTTGGCGGGTGGATGAAATGTACAATGCTTGGTCACTCTTCGGCATCCCCGCTACCTTCGTACTTATTTCTAGATATGAAATTATTAATCTTTAATGCTAGTATTTCATCGTGTAGGAACTGTTAAGATTTCCATTAACGTCTGTTAGCGATATTTCTTGCCAGGAGGTTTAGATGTCAAAAGGATGGGTTAACACCCACTTGTCCAAAATTCGGGCGATAATGCGCCATGGCAAGCAGCAAGCAAGATTGGGCGGTCCGG
>JASDQU010102158.1:106417-136531 GCA_032191745.1 Picea mariana | reverse complement strand
CGAGAAATTTAATCTTTTTTAACCATATAATCCAAGTGTTATATCAATGTGACATTATAATCCAATAACTGCAGAGTAAATAAGCAATGAACAAATGAACAATCATACACATACACAGTACACCGGTGTTTTACGTGGAAACCCAAAGCGGGAGAAAACCACTGAATGATTTTTCTTATGTTTTGAAGAATTACATTCTTTGGAAGCACCAACTTCCTTTGTTTTCCAGCTGCAATTGGAAGGAGGCTCCAACCCCCTAGTTTCCCAGGATACAACTTGAGGAAAGCTCCAACTCCCTAATTCTCTGGCTACAACCAGAAGGAGGCTACAACTCCCTATGTTCTCCGGCTACAACCAGAAGGTGGCTACAACCACCTGTCCTTGCCTTGTCCAACCACCCTTAAGTAGAAGTATAATGATGGAACCAATGTCACACTATCACTGTGAGATATACCGTTGTAAATCTGTACCAATAAAATTGAACCATGCATCAAATTGTACCTCAACCTGTAATCAACATGTACCATAAACAAGTGCATTAACCATGTACCAACCTGTACCAAACAACCTGTAATCAACCTGTACCATAAACACATGCATCCAACCATGTACCAAGTATGTACCAATCATGTGTCAACTACTCATCAACTATGACTCATCAATATGTACCAACATCATCAACTATACACCTCATGTATGTGCCAACTCATCAACTACTTGTCTCAACCATGCACCCAACATGTACCTTAACCAAAAGCCCTCAGCAATTTCATCATCCAAATATGATTTGTAACTTTGTAATATACCTGGTGTATATGATCACATACCTGCAAACCTTCCTTAACTTTCACAACAAGAGACTGGCATTTTCACCAAATTTTTCTTTAGTCTCACATGACTACTTTGGGATTGGTCAACAACCCTAGCTTGAAATAATCATAAATATGTACCTATAATGAATAAAGATATAAAAATAGTACACAATGTTCTTCAGTTTTTTTATGCAATTCCTCCAGGTGTCACTACTTGGCACCTCTCGGAAAAGGAGTTATAGCAAAAATGACATACCTTGCTGAATTCTAGCTTATTCTAGAGAGAAAGATTGTAGAGCGTGCCCCACACATAATATTTTTTGAATAGATATGAAAATGTTACAAAGAATACTACATACTGTACTCTAACCAACACATTTGGTCTTACTGAATTTGTATCTGTTATGAAGAAGTTATGACGTTTTTACCCAAAACACCTTAGAAAGAATCATCAAAAGAATTTATCCTTCCTTGAATTTTGGCCTTCTTTTCTTCACCTTCCCTCTGAAATGCAGCTTAGATATCCTTTGGTTACCTCAGTCACACACACACACACACACACACATATATATATATTCAATATTCTCAAGTGTGATATAAAATGAGAGATCCTTGCCCCTTATTTATACTCTCCAAATATATTCCTTAGAAGCATCTTCTAGATCACTTAACCCATTTCTAGGTCACTTAACCCATTTATAGGTCACTTAACCTATTTATAGGCCACTTAACCCATTTATAGGTTACTTAACCACTTTTATTTTCCTCATTTTTAGGGTTAACCACTTTCCATAATTAGAAATTTCTCCATTACTTTATCATTTAAATATTCCTCCTTGACTTTGTCACCTCATTTTATCATTTAAATAATCTTCTTTGATTCTGTCACTTCACTTTATTATTTAAATAATACTTCTTGACTTTCTCACTTTACTTTATCATTTAAATAATAATTTCTTCTTTCCAAGATCTTTGACTTCTTTGACCTTTTGGGGCTTCAAGCCAACATATGAGGGTCCTCCAACTTCGTAAGGCCATAAATCTCAAACCGTGAGGAGTTATGTGACGTTCCACATACCACCAGAAATGTCATGACATGCACTATCCATACACAATAGTATTACCTTCAAATATATTAAAACTCATACCATTATACATGAAACAACCTTGGGTCCATTACCCAAACCTTTGTGCTACCAGAATTCGCTATCAGACTTTCTTCAAGGGTTGACATCAATGACAACCAACCTTAATAAAAACTATACCCCTTTGGCATTGATGGAAACACTTTGATGAAATACTTAAATCATTTCATGCAATAGTGAATTCATATCACTCATGCTCCCCCCGAAACCATGCCTTTGTCCTCTGCATCTCTATGACCATTGCTCCGCTTGGAATCACGCCTCTGTCCTCTGCATGTGATAAATCTCTACCCCTTTGTCATTAATGGAAAATTTATCTTTCCATTCGGGGATGCTCCCCCTAATTGAACTATCCTATTTATGGTGTTTCCTCGTGTACATCTAAGACATATAAGATAAGCATTCAAAAGCATTCATTTTGGAGTAGAAATAACTTCGAGTCTGTGGCGAAGATACTCAAAGGCTTCCCGTGGAAGTGGTTTTGTAAATATGTATGCCACTTGTTATTTTGTGCCCACATACTTAACTCTGATGTTCTTTTCTACAACCTTTTCTCGTAGAAAGTGATACTTGATTGGAATGTGCTTCGTCTTGGAGTGCATCACCGAGTTCTTTGAGATACTGATGGTGTTTGTATTATCACAATAGATTTGAATGGGATCTTCATACTCAACCTGTATATCTGTCAGAGTTTGTTTCATCCAAAGAACCTATGTACAACATGATGCTATTGAAATATACTCTGCCTCGGTTGTAGATAGAGATATTGATGGTTGTTTGTTGCTTAGCCATGATACTAAACACTCACCCAAGTACAACGCTGCTCCATTGGTGCTTCGTCGGTCATCAATAAAACCTTCCCAATCTGCATATGTGTAGGAAATAAGAGATAGATCCTTTCCTTTTGGATACCATAATCCAAACTCTTTTGTTCCTTTGAGATGTCTGAAAATCGTCTTCACTGCTAACACATGTGATTCCTTTGGTGCTGCTTGAAATTGTGCCACTTGTCCAACTGCCTGCATTACATCTGGTTTGGATGTTGTCAAATATAGTAGGATACCAATCATTGACATGTATAGCCTCTGATCTGTAGACTTTGAATCATCATCTTTGCTTAACTTGCAACTGGTTTTCATGGGAGTGATAACTAGTTTGCAATCTTCCATTCCGAACCTATTTAGCATTTCTCTGAAATACTTGGTTTGAGAAATAAAAATCCTTGGTTGCTTTGATGCATCTGAAGTCCTAGAAAGAAGGATAGATCTCCAAGTAATGACATTTCAAATTCATTATGCATATCCTTTGCAAATTTCTGGCTTAACCTGTCATTATCACTACCAAAAATAATATCATCAACATAAACTTCAATTAATAAAATACTATCTTGACTTACCTTGATGTAGAGGTTGTTGTCTGCACTTCCTTTTATGAACCCTGCCTGCTTTATATATTTATCCAGTCTAGAGTACCATGCTCTAGAAGCTTGTTTTAGACCATACAAGGCCTTCTTTAATTTACACACATTATCTGCGTTCTCTAACAACTGAAATCCTTCTGGTTGTTCAATGTAGACATCTTCTTCAAGTTCCCCATTCAAAAAATCTGATTTTACGTCCATCTGATACAATTTAATATTTTTGGAGCATGCATAAGCTAAAAGCAATCAGATTGCTTCAATTATGGCAACTAGGGAAAATGTCTTTTCAAAGTCGATTCCTTCAGCCTGTGCCTATCCTTTACATACCAATCTAGATTTTGTTCTTGTAACCTGTTCATCTTCGCTCAATTTATTCCTGTATACCCACTTTTTGTCGATCACATTCTTATCCTTTGGTCTTGGAACCAATTCCCAAGTGTCATTTTTCTCTATTTGATCCAATTCTTCATCCATGGCCTTGTTCCAAAATTCATCCTTGTTGGCCTCTTCAAAATAGGTTGATTCAATTGTAGATGTGAGTGCTAGGTGTGTTTTTTCTGGTGAACATATTCTTCTTCTAGTCTCAACTCCTGCGTCTTTGTTTATGATAATCTGATATGAAGGATGATTCTTCTGTACTCGTCTTCTAGGTGTTTTTGGAGTTACTTGTTGAACTTACTCTTTTTTTTCTGTCGGATCCTCTTCGTCTTCCACTTCTTTTTCATCTTTTGTTTCTTCTTCATAAAGTTGTTCCATTGATTCATTTCTTCTTTCTTTAATTCTTGTCTACATGTTTCATCAATTGTTACATTGATGCTTTCCACCACTTTTCTTGTACTTGAGTAACCAACAAGTACTCCTTTGTCCACACGAGAGTTAAACTTTCCCATTCTGGCATCTCTTTTGATGTAGCATTTGCTTCCAAAAATTCTGAAGTGCTTTACATTTGTTGGTCTTCCTTTTCATATCTCATAAGGAGTTTTGTCAATGTTGTTTCTAAGTATTACTCTGTTTTGAATGTGAATTGTTGTATGCACTTCCTGTGTCCAAAAAATATCTGTCAATTTTAAATCCATTAGCATTGTTCGATCCATTTCCTATACTGTCATGTTGTTTCTTTCAACAACTCAATTTTGTTGAGGTGTCCTAGCAACAAAGAATTGCCTTTTTATTCCATGACTGTTACAGTAGTCCATAAATTACTTTGAAGTGAAATCTCCTCCATTATCATATCTCAAGCATTTGATTTTTGAATCCATTTCATTTTCAACCATTTCCTTGTAGATCTTGAAGTTTTCAAAAGCTTCTGACTTATTCTTGAGAAAGAAAAATACGGTCATTCTTGTATAATTATCAACAAATAACATAAAACATTTCTCACCTTTTAATCCTTTTGTTGTAGTTGGTCCAAATAGATCAATATGCACAATTTCCAGTGGTCTTGTTGTTGAATATTCCTTTTATTTGAACCTGGTCTTTGTCTGCTTTCCTTTTTGACAATGCTTGCATAAAGTGTTGGTTGGTTTCGTGATCTGGGGCATTTCTCTGACTGCTTCTCTTTTGCTGACTTTGACAAGGTTATCAAAATGTATGTGACCCATTCTTTTGTGCCATAGCCAACTTTCATCTTCCTTTCCTAGACAACACTTTTCATTTCCAATTTCACTTAACACATATATGTTGCTTGAAGTTCTCGCAGCTTTAGCAATCCATTTTCCTGAACCTTCTTTTCTTATCTCACACTTTTGTTAATCGAAAGTATCTTTATGACCTTGGTCACACATTTGAATCACACTTAGAATATTATGTTTCATATATTCTACTTGTTGGATTATTGAGAGGGGGGGTGAATCAATAATAGAGCAATTATAATCCTTTTTAAACCAAATAATCCAAGTTTTATATCAATGTATAATTATCATCCAATAATGAACAATGAACAAATGAAAAATCATACACATACATAGTACACCAGTGTTTTACGTGGAAACCAAAGCGGGAGAAAACCACAAAATGTTTTTTTCTTATATGTCTGGAAGAATTACATTCATTGGAAGCACCAACTTCCTTTGTTTTCTAGCGGCAACTGGAAGGAGGCTCCAACCCCCTATTTTCTCAGGCTACAACCTGAGGGAAGCTACAACTCCCCAATTCTCTGGCTACAACCATAATGAGTCTACAAACCCATATGGTCTCTGGCTACAATCGAAAGGTGGATACAACCACCTGTCCTTGCCTCGCCCAACCGCCTTGAAGTAGAAGTAGAATGATGGAACCATTGTCACACTATCACTGTGAGATATAACGCTATAAACTTGTACCAATAAACCCAAACCATGCATCAACCATTGTTGGCACAGGGGCATACCCAGGGTTCAATGCTATAACAACGCACGAGAAAAACCCTAACTACTAGCCTTTTTGGCAACACCTACAAAGAATATGAAGTCTCACTCGAGGTAGAGGTAGGGGTGGTTGCAGGACTCCAGTGTCTGCAACCTTAGCTAGGACATAGATCTGTGATTCTAATCAATTAACATAGCACTCAATAGTTAAAATTCATCAATATTCAGGTCTTAGTCATAGCACAGTTAAACCCTAATTACAGCACAACACAGTATTCATTCAGATCTACTATATTCAAGAACTTAAGCACCTCCACATAGGCTAGATCTAGTATTCATCCATACTATTAAGCACATAGAATTAACATATCTATCTATCATTCATCTATGTTAAAGCACTAATCTAGTAAACACATAAACACATCAATACATCGCACAAATCATAGCAACACACCATGTACGTGGTTCACCCCCACCCTAGGGATACGTCCACCAACTCTTATCTTATTTATTATCTTGGTTCAAGCTTCTTACAGGCACATAGCATCTAAATCCCACTCCGCAGAGGATAGGAGATCTGTGCACCTCGCTAGATCCTCCTTCTTTGCATTACAACACAAATCCTTCCACAGTCTATTACAACCACTTCACTTAGCTCTGCAAGTCTCACACAGTATGCACAAAGCATCTATAATCCACACTTGCACTTAGAAATCAACACTTAGCTCATCGGCCTAACATCACATAGACGCCCTTCCTTACATCGCCTAGAAATCTATTTATACTTTACAAAATAGGCCTAAACATGGGTAAACCCATGGGATGACATCCCCATACCCATTACATAATCCTGAAGCCAAAAAAGGGCCCTAAAAGGGGCCGAGATTCCGTGATCTCCGCTTCATCTTGCACTCCACCTTCGATAATCTGTCGAAGTCCAAAAATTAGGTCAAACATGACCAAGAATCCTCAAAACTTGGTCCAGGGCCAACAGGCCCCCAACATTCACCTGTGACTCATCCCGAGTCACTATGATCTAATTAGTTCTGCTTCAAAAGAATCGAGCTTGGCTTGAGCTGCTTTGACTTGTTGTTGTTCTAAGACCTCCTATTCAGTGAAATCTTGTATGACTGCTTCGTTGATAGGTCCCTCTAGGCATTGTTTTACTGCAATGACGACTTTCTCTAGTTCCACTCCTCTGCCTTCTATCTCTGTGAATATTTGGTAAGCCTTGTCATGTACAGGTTGGAGCCTCTGAGTTACTTTCATAACTCTACTCTAAAAAGTATGGACCTACTGTTGGGCAGTGCGCTGCTCTTGGGATCACTTCATTCTTTCCATAGTTGACAGGAGATTCAACTGCACCTGTATTGTTTTTTCTTGATACTTCACTTCCTGGAGCTATGACTCCAGTGACTTTAATTCTATATTCTCAGTGAGTCGCTCATACGTTTGGGCACTGTGATCACTCAATTGCTTGCATTCCAAGGCAAGGACTTTTATTCTTTCAACTGCACTTCGAGCAGTTGCTTCCCTTTGATCCTTTACATCCTGTGGGGTGTCAGGTACGGTGCAAAGCTCTAAGTATGCTATTCATTGTTGTAGCTGCTGGATAGCTTCTACGAGCTTCTCTACTTGATGCATGACACGGTCTTCATCCTGTAGTTCTAATCCTGTCATAGAGAGGAGGGCTCTGTTTACTGCTTCTTTCACTTCGAGTTGCTATGCGAGCAATTGCTATTTTTCTTGTTTCATTTATGCTTTCTCTTCTTCAAACTTGGCTTGGAGAGCAACCTTCTCCTATTCTGCAACTCTGCGTTGTTCTACGATTTCACCTTGTACTTTCTTCAAGATCTGGGTGGCTTGTTCTATTTCTTCTTGTGCATGACAAAGGTGAGCTTCGACCACATCAGCTAATCAACAGATTTGGGCTAGCTCATCTCCCAACTCTGGTTCTCCTAATGGCAGGGGTGCAGTGGAAACTATGTGGCTAGACTGAAGGGACTGTTGTACCCCTCATAATTCGACCTTAATTCTATCATACATTTCTTCCTGCTTGGCTTCTTGTTTCTCCATGATTTCTAGCAAAGCATCATTGAGGGCTGCTATGATGAAGTCAAAATCATCAGTAGTGAGCACAGTCTTCATATTGGTCATGGTGGCTCTCGATTGCTTCCGGTAAGAAGATTTCGGGGGAGAAACCTTCCTCTTCTTCAAGGGATCGATATCATCTCTAGGCGGTGTTACTTCACCTTGCTTCTTTTCAACTCCTTTTCCAGTTATCTCTTCTTCATCACCCCCTCGGTCAGGTGATACTAAATCAGTCTTTCCTGAGGCGCTTCTTAATTCTTGGACTTCTTTGGTCTTCTTCGTTTCGCTGGGTCTGGGTGTATCGTGTTCTTTGTGCGTAGTTTTTGGGCTTTCAGGGTCAGACATATCTGCAGGATCTACGGGAATAAGGAGGTCTGCTGACCAATCCTTAGTGATCTCCTCAAGGCCTCTTCTATGAGCTTGTAGTATGACTGAATCTTCTCCTTATGTCCATCGACTCATGTTGTAAGGTAGATGAAGTATCGATCTATGTAGAACTTAATCAGGGGTTGGAACCTCTGTAGGGTGTTCAAAGTCATGCAAGTTTTAGCTTCTTTGGCTCTCTTCAGCTGAAGGTAATATGTGTGAAAAACAACGTTCGACTGCCACTGTTTGTTCATATCATCTGAGTAACAGAGTGTGGCGAACTTCGCAGCAAGCAACTCAAATGGTTCAATATCCAGGAAGGTCGCACCTTCTGGCATCTCCTAGGCAACAAAGGCAATAAGGATTAGGAGCCAAATGAAGTGGAATGCATAGCCCTGATCTTGTGCTTCGCGGTAGTCTAGTTCCAGCTGATTCACTAGATACTTTGCCCAATTCATCTGTAGACCTTCTACGCACTTCCCTGCGAGGTCAACAACAAAGCCTGTGATTTTGCGTAGGTTTGTTCTTCCTTACTAAATTTCCTGCAATTAACTGACAAGATAGGCGCACTACGCCATTTTGGATGGAGGCTACCTTGTAGCCTCGCATTCCCTTTTCAACATCTTTGTATGTATCCTTGATCTTCTGTGCTAGTGCACAATCTGTGGCTTTTCCTAGATAAAAATCTTGTGGGTCGGGTCCTTTCATACTTAATCCTGTGATCCTATGGATCAATATCGGGTCGACTATGATACAACTGTCTAGCCATAAGTAGCCACCATGGTAACATGAAATAAATAGCTTGACACAGGCGTTGACTTCCTAGTGCCTTCTGAAGTGTGGGATTTTCATTACATTTTGTTGTAGGAAAATCTCCCTACGGACAGGTAGATTGCCTCAAAGAGCTTGACCTTAACTCTAAGACAAAAAATTCTTAACGTGGACATTGACTTTCTTTCAAATCTACACAAACTAACACATGAGAAGGAAGGAGAATAAAAGTACCTCTTTATCGATGTTTGTCCCTGCACGCTCCGAGTTGAGCTCCAATCCTTTGCTCCTCGCTGAGTCTTGTAGACAAACAAGATACAACCACTTCCTACTCTATTGATATTAGCTTGAAAACATATCTATCTATCAATGATAAGTTCATGTAACATCAGACACAAACTAGAAAGAAATAGGCCAAGCGTGTCATATTAATGAGAATAACGACAACAATACTTACAATCGTAGATGCGAATGTGACAGCTTCATCAAGTCCCCTTCGTCTAACCCTTTCTCTAAATATCCACAACCTGGATGATAGCAGCTTCACTGATCACTCTCCTTTGGCTGACTGTGTGTTTCCTATGAGATCATAGGTTTCATGCTAGCAATTCTTCCTCCCTTTTCACCATCATAGAGCTTGCTTATATAGGTTAAGAGGAGCTTAACCTCTTGAGTTATCTTTAGAACAAGTTGAAGAACTTCCTCCTTAGATCAAGGATCCTCTGATGGAACCAAGAATTCGAATGCAACTTCCTTCTAAACTTAAAATATCCTCCCCTTATTCTCCTCAATGGGCCAACTACTGCCTCAAATTAGGCAACGCTCCCTCAAAATGGGCATCAGAGCACTGTAGCGCTCCCTAGGAAGCTTGAGGGAAGCGCCAACGCTCCAAAGGTGGGTAACGCTCCTTCAGAGGGGCAGACAAGCATTATAACGCTCCCTGAGGCCTTATAGGGGAGCGCCAACACTCCTAAGGTTGATGTAGGGGAGCGCTCACCCTCAGAAACTTTGTTTAAGAGCTCTTCTCAGGTGTTAAGAGTTCCTTGACTTCAGTTAATCAATTCCTCTTCTCCAAATCAAGTGTATGAGATGTTTTTAAGTGCCTCCTTAGTGTCTTCATTATGGCAGTATGCTTGAACAACATTTGCAACACTTGTGAACAACTTGTGACACTTGCGAAAGTTTTAAGGAAGATGCGACACTTACAACAATTGAGAGGAACATGCGACACTTATCTAGTTGAGTAATTTTGACGTGTAACAGATTTCCCCCCAAAGTATGAAGTTAGAAGATGCGAATTGATAACTGAAATTCTTTGTAGACATTCAAGCAAGGGTATAGACTCGGAGAACCTGACGGAAGCTGCACACAAACATCCAACAAATATCATGACATGTTTCAAAACCCAAGGCAGGCATACCTATGCTTGGGTGATCAAGACTTGCAAGATATGGCCACCATAAAATACACTGCGGATCCATAATTGTATTGATAAGAAGGTATAGCCACCGAAGATACAATGTGGATCTATACTCTGATGACTCAGACTGATCGTAGCCNATTCAAAACCCAAGGCAGGCATACCTATGCTTGGGTGATCAAGACTTGCAAGATATGGCCACCATAAAATACACTGCGGATCCATAATTGTATTGATAAGAAGGTATAGCCACCGAAGATACAATGTGGATCTATACTCTGATGACTCAGACTGATCGTAGCCACGAAAAATACACAGTGGATCTACAAGATGACAAGACATAGCCACGACCAATACAAAGTGGATCTATGTAACAGTGTATGTGTTATTTGTCTAATAGAAACTCCTTCGCAACTTTGGTAAAGCATATCAAAGCAGTCACTCAACCCAGGGTCTTCTCACCAATCCCAATGTGGTACGATTCTAACCATGTTAATAGATGTCCTGACATCGAACATGGCAGAAACCACTTGATTACCGATCAATGGTGTGAACCGTTAACAAGTGCGAGGGAGATCACCATTAATGTCAATGATTCCCAAGATAACCTAGTACATTCCAGTGAATGTGAATAGATGAGCTGAGGTCGAACATCCATGGAATCATTCGATCAGAGGTCAATGATGTAAACCTACTGTCGAATGTGAGGAGGCCTGCCATTGAGGCATGCAGATCCCAAAGTACTAACTGGTTTCTAAGTCTAATTCCCGAATAATGTGTTGAAGTCGACATGAATAGAATCGTCGAGGGAGGGCCTTGATGTATCCCTCATCAACGACACAAAATAGACATAGAGATGTAATTGGTAGATCAAATGGACATGGACTGACACAGGTTTTGAGGCAAGATTTTTGGGATGGCTAACTCTAGAGGCAGATACTTCCCTTGAACATTGAGGCACAACAACAAAACATGACGTGGAACAACACTTATGCAGTGGATACAGTGACTTGCGTTAGGTGACCCAAAGGAGTGAAAGGGACTCAAAGGATTGGCTCAGTGCAGAGGTTCAACGGATTATGATATGTGCAAATTACAAAGTGCCGTGTTCAAGGGTGACTCTAAGAAGTGCTAGATGATGTTCTCAAGAGACTGCTTGGCTTGCTCCTTTCAATTTTTCCCCCATCCAAATGATGATTACCTATTTTTGGTTTAATGAGCTCGAGGAGGGTAACACATGCTCGATATAACTCACCTTCGGTAAGTTCCTCTTCCTTTGTTTAACGAACCAGAAGAAGTAAGGGTTCAGTCCCATGTGGGCCTGTCGATGTGTTCTTTAACAAGTCCAAAGACAGAAAACTCGAAGGTTTTTTGGGATTATAGAGTTTGGAAAAACACTTAAAAGAGAAATCTCTTAGTTCCTTTTTCGTACAGTAGTCTAACAAGACCGAAAAAGAGATAAACTATCGCTCAAAAGACGCCCTTTCTGACCTTTTAACGAGTGTGAAAGGAAGCAAGGTCACTCGACAATCTTTTCATATTTAGAGAGTCTGAAAAGGGTTTAAAGAAGACTCTAGGGGGGTTCCTTTTTTGTGTGTTCGTGTATCCATACGGGTACGAAAAAGAGATAAAAGTTTACCCGGTTACGTTCTCATATTTTGGAGCTCGAGAACGAACTAAGACTATGCTCATAAGTGTGACAAGGTAAATCATTCGTCAGAACTGCCAGGAAACCTGCGATATTAGAACTACAAACCAGGGGTTTAGTGAAGCCATTATGTTATTAGAGAAAACCAAAAATGACTATACCTTATAAAAATGAAAATTTATAAATAACAATACAATGAAAATTCCATTTACCATTTCATTTTGCACAAGGATTTTGGAGTAGTGGAGATTCTCGTTTTGAGGTGGATCTTGTTTTGTTCACTGCCGGAGCTACGGTTCACCGTTTCACTTGTCGTTTGGACCAGGTAGATGTCCATCTCTTCTTCTTTCAAACACATGGTTTCACATTCATTTTAATAGCATCATTTAATTTAAAATATGAAGCCCTAAATTGCCCAAAAAGATCAAAATCGACCTCTTTTAAAAATGATGGAAAAAAAGGGATTTTTTTGCAAAAACGTTTTAGAAAAGGGTGGCCAAGATGCCAAGGACCCAATAGCTATTTGGATGAGTCATTTTTTGGCAAAAGAATCTATTGAAAAATCTTCCCCTGCGCCCATGCAACCACAGAGTCGTCTTGATTTGTTAAACGTTTTTATTGTTGTTTGATGAATGCTAAATGGCTAGGGAAGGGCATGGTGATTGTAAAAGAGGGTGTGATCATTTTAAATGATATGGGAATTTAGATTTCACGTTTTAAATCACTTTTAAAAATTGCCGAAATTGCCAAAACGTGGGAATAATGAATTTCTTTATTTTTTTGTTTTGTAGATAATTTCGGCGACCATGATCGAGTGGAAAGAAAGAGAGCTTGAGATGGATGACTTAGCCACCTTGTGGATTCCTCACACATGGGCCACATTGCGAGCTTGTGGCTTACTAAAGTTCTTCAAATTGCAAAAAATGAAGAAAGAGATTTTATTGCTTGAGCATATGATCGGCCTATGGGATGTTACAGAGCAAGGATTCCGAATTGGCACACAACTTTTAACCATTGAGTTAGAATACATGTATTTTTTGACTGGCCTCTTGAAAAGAGGGGTTCCCATATCTTTTTCTGGGCATAGGGCACTACCCGAGCAAGTGGACGTGTATCTAGCATGCCACTGTATTCCAGGAGCAAGACTGGTAGGGGGTAGAATCCCTATCAAGGACATTCGAGAGCTGCCCCTCCAGTCTATACTGTTTGCTATCACGAGCGTGACGAGCAACACTAGCGTGCATCTGGCATCAAGGTCGTAGGTGGCTTACGGTGTTCAGTGTTTGGAACCAACACTGTTCAACTAGAGTGCAGGGTTCCTTCGAAATGTAAAGGAATAGGTTTCACAGTGCAGGACGGGACAGAAGCAATTTGGTTATGGATCTTTTCTGGTCTCATTTTTTCTGGAGCGCATCCCCCAGATGCAGCCTCAGATAGAACTGGTGGTGCGACCAGTGGATGAACCAAGGATGGAGAGGTGGACTAGTCTGTCTCCAAGGCTAGTATCGGAGTCAGAGTTCTGTTTCACTGGTGATTTCTTTTCCTGGCTGAGACGACAGTATCTCTGGATAGAGGACTTCCCTTATGCTGAGGTAGTTTTCCGCGGGAGCATGGATTTGATTTTGCTCGCGAGGGAAGACTGGGATGTGTCAGGTAAGAGACTGATCCATACCTTGTCTAGTTTTTTTATTTTTTTTGAGTTTTTAATGTATATATATATATATATATATATTTGGGTATGTAGAAGAGTTTTAACAGATGTATTTTTTTCAACATGCAGACAAGGGAGCAGTGCGCCCGATCGATATACTGGTACCAGGACGTCGTGGGGGAATTCTGGTTGCAGAAGATCCGACAGTACCAGTGATAGGTCTATGGGAGGTTGAGAGAAACCTCCAAGGCCTCACAATGGGCATTCCTCCTTTACAGAGGGGAGAAGTGTCTTTACATCTGCAGAGGCACACTGTGGGAGTACCAGAGAATATCAATTCTCTATTGAGGCACATAGTGCGCGCGGTGATGTGTTACTCGCAACACAATGTAGTGCAGGGAGATTAGAGTCTCTCCAGTGATCATATTTTTGTATGCCTTGTCAAGCGACGTTGTATGGGTGGAAAGACCCAATATTTTTCTCTTCTACATACTTTTTTATGTAATCCAAACATTTCAGTCACGCCACACACACACACACACACACACACACACACACACATACAATTTCGGGTTTTTACGGTGCCAAATGATTTGTACATGATGATGTCTGTGATGTGTTTTAATTTACATGTAATGTACAGTTTTTCTTTCTTTAAATCTTATATTTGGGAAAGATACCGATCCATGATATAGTTAGCTAATGAATCCAAAACACTATTAAGTTCTCTTGGAATGTGTCTATATTCAATGTAATCGAACATTCGTTCAAGATGGTGAACTTGTAAGTGGAGACGTAGCAGGATAGGACTACAGATAGCATAGATACCGTTGAGTTGATAGACCACGAGTTGGGAGTCTAAGTAAATAATGATACGAGAGATACCTAGAGAGGAGGCTTGGGTCAACAGTCCAATGACAGCGTGATATTCTGCCATATTGTTGGTTGCTAGTCCTAAGCAGATACCTCTTGAACTCACCACCTCGTCAAATTGGTAAATAACCCATGCTACCGAAGCAATGTTCCGGGTATGTCGACTAGCACCATCCGTGAACCCAAAAAAGATAGGGAAGGAAGACATCATCTGTGTATGAAAACACAAGCACAGTCATGAGTGGTAAAGGTAAAGACTCGAGCACGCGAAAGAAATAGACACACCAAACTAAAATACAATAATGTACAAAGTACATATGCTAGGTGATCTAGGCATAGTACTTTTTAGGGTAAAGCCTGTTTCGGGGCTCTCCCAGGGAAATTCCATCATGATCTACTAGTTCATAAGTGCCTCTGTGTAGAACATGCTTCATGATGTAACGACCGTGCCAAATAGGTTCTAACTTTCTTGTCCCCAATTTATCGTGAGCTTGGTCATAAACGAGGACTAAGTCACCTTCTACAAAAGTCCGAGGGTGGATGGATTTGTCGTATTGATTCTTAATTCGTTTTTGATGTGCCTCATTGATGAGAGCAACATCACGACGTGTTTCGTCCAGCTTGGATAAATACAAGAATCATTCTTCTTCAGCAGAAGTATGGGGTAGGAGTTCTACTTTCAGTTTGAGTGATGGAATCTCGCACTCGATTGGTAGGACAGCTCAATGCCATATACCAACTGGAAAGGAGTGAATCCAGTTGAGGTTTTCACAGAAGTGTGATAGGCCCAGAGAGCGGAGAAAAGTTGTAAATGCAACGATGTCTTGTTTTCCCCTACCATGCATTGGATCATGGTTTTTAGGACTTTGTTGATGGCCTCAACTTGTCCGTTAGACTGAGGGTAGTAAGGGGATGAGTTTTCATGGCGAAAACCCAATTTGACATGTAATTCGCTCATCATATGGTTTTTGAAGTGTGCACCATGATCAGTGACAATGGCATGTGGTACACCAAAATGAGTTATGATATGGTTGAAAACAAACAGAGCTGCAGTACGACCATCGTTCAGGAAGGTAGGCATAGCCTCAGCCCATTTGGTGAAGTAGTCGATGGAGACGATGATGTAACCATGCCCCTCGACTGAGGTAGGTTTACACTGCATGAAATCGATACCCCACTTGGAAAAGGGGCCAATGGTGATAATGGGGTGCAGTGCAATAGGGTGGGTGCGTGCCTTCTTGTTAAAGACTTGGCAGGGTGGGCATTTTTTGATGGCCTCGATGCAATCTTTGAAAATTGAAGGCCAAAAGTAGCCGGCACATAGGATTTTTTGGGCTGTGGCCATCCTAGAAAGGTGACCACCACAGGCGCCAAGGTGACAATCGTTCAAAACGCATTCAGCCTCCTCATGAATCAGACATCGCCAAAGGATGGTGTCAATACCACAGCGATACATGGTGTCGCCGATGATGAGATAATGACGAGAGTGGTGACAAATGCGTCGACGCTCTTCATGAGAGATGTTGGGCTGGAAACGTTGGGTTTGAAGGTAGAGGAGAATGTCTCCATACCAAGGATCGGAGGTGCTGATGAGGAAGAGAGATTCATCAGGGAGAGAATCTCTAGGTTCAATGTTTTCATTGGCATGAGGAAGAGCACAGATAAGCTCTACAAACACCAGGGATTTTTTGGCTTTAGCCTTCGTAAACTCAAGATTGAATTCTTGAAGAATAACGATCCATTTAGAATATTTTCCCCCAAGTAATTGATGCGTCAAGACGTGGTACATGGGGTTGAAGTCTGCGATCACCGTGGTGGTGCATAATAGAATGTAATGGTGGAATATCTAGATAGCGATGACAGCTGCCAGAGCCAGTTTCTCCGCATGCGAATATCAGAGTTCGAGTCCAGATAGACTCTTGCTCAGATAATAAATCACATGTTCTTCGCCGTTAGGGTCCTCCTGAATTAACACCATCGCAATAGTGGAAGTGGAGGCGGCCAAGTACAGGATATAGTCCTTTGTGTACTCCGGAGGGTGTAACAAGGGAGCGTGGGTCAAGGCGTGCTTGAGAGCATCGAATGACCATTGGGTAGTGTCATCCCAAATGAAAGGGGTGTTCTTCTGTAGTAACCGCATGAATCCTTTAGTTATCTCGGCGTAGTTGCAGATGAAACGACGAAGGAAGTTTGCTTTGCCTTGCAAACTCTGGAGTTGGGTTAAATTGGTAGGTGGGGGTAAGTCTAGAATGGCCTTGATCTTTAAGGGATCCACCCGGATCCCGTCTTTGGAGACAATGAAACTGAGGAGTCGACCGGATTCGACAGCGAAAATGCACTTGTGGTGGTTCAAGCGAATATGGTAGAACCGACATCGAAGAAAAATTGCCCGTAAGTGATCGATGTGATCGGGTCGATTGGATGAGTGGGAAGGTAAATCGTCGAGGTAAGGCTCTGTGATATGCTTGATATCATGAAAAGCATACGACATGGCTCGCTGGAAAGTAGCACCAGCATTTTTTAGGCCAAATGGTAACTTTCGATAGGCGAAAGTCCCCCATGGGAAGATAAAGGCTGTCTTATGTTGATCAACAGGTAAGATTTCAATCTGGTTATACCTAGAAAATCCATCCAGAAAGAGAATATTACGCTCCCTGTGCAATTATCGATGATTTGGTCGATGAAGGGCGTAGGGTAGTTGTGCTTAGGACAAGCTTTGTTGAGATCTCGATAGTCCACACAAACATGGATGGTCTCTTGTTTTTTGGCAATCGAAACAAGGTTGGAGACCCATTCTGTCAAAGGGACGGGATAGATAAAGCCAGATTTTAGAAGTTTTTCAACTTCTGCTTTTATAGATGTGATTTTCTTGGGATGAACCGGGTGAAGCTTTTGTCGAACAGGTTTCGCGTCAGGGTAAGTTTTGATTTTGTGTATGATGATTGAAGGGTTAATCCCTGGCATCTCCTCGTAGCTCCATGCGAAGACATCGCAAAATTCCTTAAACAAAGCGGTGTAAGAGACCACTTCCTTGGGTGTGAAATTAGCACCAAGGTTGATGTTTTCCACGACACCTTCTTTGATCGAGATGTCGATAGCGATTGTAGTAGAGATGTTACCCATGTTCCCCTCAAAGAGAGTATCTTGGGTGAGGATGGGATATTGCGGAGCATCGGTAACATCGGGAGGGAAGACAGAGCATATGTCTTGGTGAATTTCTTCCAAAGGCGGAAGGAAAGAGGATCGATGGTGGTTATCATCCCAAGGCAGATCGTCAATGCTAAGCATTTCCATAATAGATTCATCCGAAGGAAAAATTTGGAAAATTTAATCAACGACAGACGACAGGGAATCCAACCATGAGGGCACCAAGTAGGCATCGGGTGCCAATGAATGGGAATTGTTCGAAGAGGAAGAGGCAGATTGGATAGCTACGTATGCGGCCTCGGCTGGGCTAAGTGGCATAGTGTCATTGAGCACATCGAATTCTAGGGGACTAGGTACAATCCAAGGATCAGATGATTCCAAGGATTGATAAGGCATAGTCAAGATCATATTGACGACGGCAATATGATGTGCGGTAGGTGGAAGTGGTGTAGGGAAAGTACCCATAAGGCTAGAATATTTCAATAAGCCAACACCAACGCTTTCATACGTAACTGGGTGGTCTCCCAAAAAAGGAATGTTGTTGGTGGCAGGGATGCGAGCGTCGGGTGTACAAAAATCAAGCTGATCAACGGTGACAATTTTGCCTTGATGGGGGAATTGTAMACATYGAAACACCGACGAGGCGACCATAGTCATAGCATAGAACCAACTTCTTCCAAGTAGTAGGTTGTAATCTAGGGGAGCATCYACCACCTCGACATCAACAGTAACAGTTTTTCCGCCTAATTGAACGGCTAGGGATTGTAATAATCTGTGAGGATAAAATCCTCGTCCATTGAAAGCGTGTAACATCGTAGGGTATTTGTTAAGGGAAGGTGATTTTAAGCCTTTTCAATAGGCTAGAGACATGACACAGGTAGAGGCTCCCTCATCCAGGATAGTTCGGTGGATTTGTTGATTATGAACAACAACATCGATTTGGAAAGCTAGCTGGTGGGAGAGTCGCGGTTGATGATCATCCAGATTAAACGTGAGGTTGTTTGATGAATTAGGATCAAAAGCGCCGATAGCAGCTAAGAGCGTTCTACGTTGGCTGGGACAGTGTTGTAGAACTTCCAAGGCGGACATAGCACACAGGGCTTGGGCCAAATCTTCTACAATATTGTAATTTTGGGCAGCCCGTGAATTAGGATTGAAGGTAGATTTCTGGATGGTACTCTTAGGAGGGCGTAAGATAGAGTCAAATGAGGGTTTCTCAATCTGAAGTGGCCCGGATGGAGGTCTAACAGACAGAGGATTAACAGAGGATGGTAACGGGTCCGGCGAATAACTGTTAGAAGTCTTCGGCTTATCAGGTTTAACTGGCGTGTCATATGTCGTAGAGCGAGTGGTTATATTAACCCCGTTAAACATGTAAATGTGGGAACTTGTCGAGGCCTCATCATGGGGTTGGTTGGAACTGCCCCCTGGTGTGGGGGTTTGGGCAACCAAAGATTGCTGCTGTGGAAAAGGCTGAGTAAGCACGACGGGTTGTGAATTTCCCTTGAAAAGTTTGGCCACTTCATCGTGATGTGGGCAGTCTCGAGTGTAGTGATCATCACCACAAATGAGACATGGGAATTTTGGTTTTCATTGTGGTTGTTTTCCGACAGCAGGGGTTTGCGGTTGATTTTTGGGTTGTTCGTTGTTATTATTCTTCTTTGGTTTATTTCTCACTTTCTTCTTGCCCCCAAGTTGTTGTGAAGGGGTTGATTGGACTGCGTTCACCTCAGAGACTTGAGTTTGAGGGGGGGTAGAAGAGGGTGCAGTCATATTGGGAGCAACCGTCGAAGCGGGCCGCTGAATCGTTCCAGTCGACTGGGAAGTAGATTGGGTTTTGACGGAGCCAATAACTCCATCCGCGTGGGAAGCAGACGATGGTTTGGATGGATTGTTAGTGGCACGGGTAGCATTCGGTATCAACTCGTACAAAGTACCAGATTGTGAATAGACTAAGTCTAAGTACTGATCTCGGGCAATAGCTTCTTCCTCAGTGACCACGCCACCCATGGCAACATCACAAGCGATCTGGGGTAACAATGATTTAGTGAACCATTCTGCTAACAATTGGTCAGGAATGACCGCTTTGATTAGCCTTCGTCGTCGTCTCCATTCATGAATATGATCGGAGATATGTACGGAAGTTGTCTGACGAAGGGAGGTTAATAGTTCAATACCCGTCTCATATCGAATGGGTAGTTGGAAGTGTGTGAGGAAGGACATGGCGAGGGAGTTGAAATCATGAAAATATGCACGTGGGAGTTTAATATACCATTTCGCTACGGAACCCATAAGTGTTCATTGGAAAAGACGCAAACGAATAGAATCGTCCATGAGGGAGTTGGATGAACACCACAAATGGAAAGTCATCATGTGGTTGTTTGGGTCTTCTCCAGACTTTCCATCGAATTTTGGGATATCAGAAGGAAGTTTAGCTGGAATAGCTGGCCAAACCAGAGAATGATAAATATGATCATTCGTTAACCGAGACAAGTCTGGAAGGTCCAGGGTAGCTAGAAAAGGTAGTTGTCGGTTAACCTGTGGGTAAGGCTGGTGTGGCATGGGGACACCAATGGGGCCGATCACTGGGTTATGTGGATAATTGTAACTAGTGGGCCCTCTTGTATGAGGTTGGTTTTGACTAGGGTACACATGATTTGAGGTGTTTTGAGAAGCATGTGTGAGCAGAGGATAACCAGATGGGTTTTGCGGGTTATAGGTTGGGTTTGGCATTTGTCCATGAGGAGGTTGTTGCGGAGTCTGAGAATTTTGTCCTGCCGAGAACTGTGGGTTTCCCGAAAAAGGAACGTTCCACGGATTAGGTGTGGCAGACACATTTTGTCCATACGGTTGATGGTAGACTCCGAATTGAGGCTACCCCCCAGCATGAGGGTGCCCCCCAAATGGAATTTTTCCTCCGGTGGGAGGATGCCCCCCAGCTTGAGGTAGAGTTCCTGGAATTTGAGAACCAGACGTAAATGACTGACCAGTGCCGCCGAGCAGATTAGGACCACCAAGACTGGCCCCTCCGGGTTGTTGGATAGGTATGGAACTTCCTGGTACAACTTGGGTAGTAGTGGCTTGGGTAGTAGTGGCAGTGAAAGCATTTAGTGCCCTGTACCCAAAAGGGAGTGTAGGTCTTGGTGTTACAGGTGTGCCAATCGCAGCTTGGTTGACCATCGCATTACCGGTGGGAATAGTCGGAATGTGAGGGACTATTGTAGATTGGGCCGTCTGGAGGGGAAGAGTAGACCTTGGGACAACGAACGATGTGCTCAGACCAATGGGCGGTGTGGCCATAAAAATGGTGGTACCGATAAAATGGTTTAGGGGTACGGTGTAGGAAATAGGTGCGTCGGCACCCATCCCTGTTCCATAAAGATCTCGCACCAGGCGCGGTAGACTTCGAACAATGTCTGCGGTCCAAAAAGGGCCATCGGCTAAAGGGTTTTGATGAGACCCAGTCGGAATGTCAGAAGGATTGACGACGACAAATTCACCAGCGGAATTCAGTTGGAGGACAAGTCGTTCATATCCCTTCGGAATGCGAAAATCTTCCAGAGACTCTGAAACAATTCGAAAATTCTTTAAAGGAGTGGGAACTTCTTCCTGGGAAGTTGCAGTGTCTTGAACCTCGCTCAGTTGAGGAGATTCCTCCGTAGAATGAGGGGGTAAAAGGGTGTTTCCTTCCATATTTTCTGGAGGAAGTCCCTGTAGCCTCTGCGAACGGCGTGGAGGGTCGATGTTGGTGAAAAAGAGTCGGCAAAAAAAATCTATGGCCAACTACCGAAAAGAAATAGCATACGCTAATAGAAATCTAAGAATCACAACCAAGCAAATAGGACCTTCTTTTGATGACCGTACTAGTTGGTGATGAAATCCAACGTTGCATGATCAAGTCCAGAAGGGGTGGGGATAGGGTGGAACAGTTACAATGGTGACCTGCTTAATGGACTTACGCCTTGGTGCAAGCTTCCACGCAGTAATTGTGGATTTACCCTCCAAGGAGCCCGAGTGAGTTTGACCAATGTATGCTCCAGGTACAATGAGACTTCCCTTTACCGTCACCTTGTGTAAGACCCTAAAGATTATGGCCACTAAGGTTACCAATTCACAGTCAGCCCCTGGGCGGGAACAATTGACAGTCCGATCCGAACATACGGGCAGGGTATTGAGCCTGAAATCAACTAAAAGGCTTCCACGCAGTAATTGTGGATTTATTTGAAAGTGATCCCCATAATACGATCTGACCACCACAATCAGTTAAACCACGGAGGGTTAGTCTCCGTAGCTTACCCGAATGCGACCTCGTGCGTAACCCCTGTGTGAGAGGGGGATCCCAGGAAGACTTATACAATAATTGGATTTGACTCTCCCTAACTTAGGATGCTACTATTTGTTTTGAAAACTTTGGAGAGTTATTCTCACAGCCTAATCCAAAGTACTAAGCCTAGTCTACTGTTGGTGGAGGATCCTAGAAAAGAAGAAGTTCTAAATAATTTTTAATTAGTGTTGATTTTTATAGATGTTCTTTACTCAAAAAGGGTAACTGGAAGTGAAACGAATGGAATTATGACTCAATCCCAAAAAATGCATCAAAGATGATAAGCATTCATTTCTTTTCGATGAACATCTATCTAAGGGAGAGAGAGAGAGTTATTTTCACTAACAAGCACTAATAAGGAGTGTCCTCAAACAAATTTTCTTCAATCAAATCCTGACGTGATGCTAAAACTTTTGAGATGCCTTCTAATATGCACAATCAATCATGAAGATGCTTTTTATTGTTTGCATATGAATAATGATTAATTCAACACAATGCTCATCTTGCCAATTATCTTCTTGGATGAATGGAAATCAGTCCAACACAAGAAAAAATCATACAAACAATACACCCTCTCGTTGTGATCAAAACAAGAAGCGAAAGAAAAGAAACAATCAAAGAGAAATCAAACTTCACAGCCAAAAGAAAATTCGAAGAACAATGATCTTAACTAAAACCAAATGAAAAGATATGTAGACCTTTGATGACCTTCACCAGCGTTTTTCGTTCAGTCGAAGAGGAGAGAAAGACAATGTATCGGTTTCAAACTCCAAATGGCAGAAAAACTCAACAACAATAGTGAATAAGGCTACAAAATCCAAACAGCAAGATGTTTGTTCTTCAAGAAAAAGACAGATTTCAAACATGGAAAGAAGAAGGATTGACTCACCAGGTTACCCAGGAAGAGAGACACAGAGGAAAAACCCTGAAAAAATAATTCTGGAAGGTTTATTTGTCAAAGGAGGGATGGTGCTTTGTTGTCAAGGACAAGGAGCATTATAATGCTCTGTGCAAGGCTATTAGGGAGTGCTGGTACTCTGTTAACATAGGGACAGGGACGCCAGGTTCAAAAACTCCCAAAAATGTCAAAAAAATCCAAAAATTGTAATTCAATCTTGACAATTAGGCTGAGTATGATGGGGTAGGGAGCCAATCAGCTCATGAAACAAATCAAAAGAGGAGTGAACCAGGTCTGAAACAATCAAGGGATAGAACAAGGTCAATGAGGAGAAATCAAAACAAGGAGTTTCGACTTGAGGCTATCTCCCCAGTGGATTCGCTAGTTTCTGTTGTAGGAAAATCTCCCTGTGGACAGGTAGATTGACTCAAAGAGCTTGACCTTAACTCTAAGACAAAAATTGTTTAACGTGGACACTGACCTTCTTTCAAATCTACACAAACTAACACATGAGAAGGAAGGAGAATAGAAGTACCTCTTTATCGACGTTTTTCCCTGCACGCTCCGAGTTGAGCTCCAATCCTTTGCTCCTTGCTGAGTCCTGTAGACAAACAAGATACAAACACTTCCTACTCTATTGATATTAGCTTGAAAACAGATCTATCTATCAATGATAAGTTCATGTAACATTAGACACAAACTAGAAAGAAACAGGCCAAGCGTGTCATATTAATGAGAATAACGACAACAGTACTTACAATCGTATATGCGAATGCGACAACTTCGTCAAGTCCCCTTCATCTAACCCTTGCTTGAAAGATCCACAACCTGGATGACAGCAGCTTCACTGATCGCTCTCCTTTGGCTGACTGTGTGTTTCCTATGAGATCATAGGTTTCATGCTAGCAATTCTTCCTCCCTTTTCACCATCATAGAGCTTTCTTATATAGGTTAAGAGGAGCTTAACCTCTTGAGTTATCTTTAGACCAAGTTGAGGAACTTCCTCCTTATATCAGGGATCCTCTGATGGAACCAAGACTTTGAATGCAACTGCCTTCTAAACTTGAAAGATCCTCCCCTTATTCTCCTCAACGAGCCAACTACTGCCTCAGATTAGGCAACGCTCCCTCAAAATGGGCATCAGAGTGTTGTAGCGCTCCCTAGGAAGCTTGAGGGAAGCACCAACGCTCCAAATGTGGGTAACGCTCCTTCAGAGGGGCAGAAAAGAGTTATAACACTCCCTGAGGCCTTATAGGGGAGTGCCAGCGCTCCTAAGGCTGATGTAGGGGAGTGCTCACCCTCAGAACCTTTGTTTAAGAGCTCTTCTCAGGTGTTAAGAGTTCCTTGACTTCAGTTAATCAATTCCTCTTCTCCAAATCAAGTGTATGAGATGTTTTTAAGTGCCTCCTTAGTGTCGTCGTTATGGCAATATGCTTGAAAAATGTTTGCGACACTTGTGAACAACTTGCGACACTTGCGAAAGTTGTAAGGAAGATGCGACACTTATGACAATTGAGAGGAACATGTGACACTTATCTAGTTAAGTAATTTTGACGTGTAACACATTTAACAGGGTGGATTGCACGAGGTACATCATCCACTACTGAGGGATTATCTTTCAGTTCTTCCCCTTTTTCATGGTTAGGTATTTATACAAGGCAAGCATACTATATTTTTTTCGATCTCCGAGGTTGAAGTCACTGAACTTCAACGCTGCGATCTTGTCCTGTTGTGCTTGAACTAAACATATCCCCTTCGGGAGGTACGCAGTAACCATGGTTTACTCAAAATATCTTGGCATGCTATCTCGACTCACCGCGTCGGACAAAGGCGGGATGTAGTCGGGAAATATGGTCGGGATCATCTTTGCATTTGCTAGGTCATCTCTGTGTTTGGTTCTCTTTTCTGCTGATGGTCGGGATGGTCCGACTCCATGAGAAATCGACAGAGAGGCTTGCACTCCTCTCATCGAGGATGCTTGTACATCTATAGACATCACTCTTTCAGACATGACTCTCTCAGTCATGAGGTCAATGAGTACTTCTTTCATAGACTCTTCGACTACGCTAAGTTCTTCGGAAATACACGCTCATGTTTAAATATCTCGGGTTTAGAGAGTAACTTCTCAATGCAACGGGATGGATGGAAATAGCGCAATGGTCTCTGTGTGAAATCAACTATTCTACGAGCTTAGATAGTCACGATTGGAAAAAGTGTTCTCATTGCATGGCATGGTGGGATAAATAGATAACTCGACAACGGATCTCTTGCAAACTTTCCTTATGTGAAGTTCCCTCAGGAACCTTCTGTAACTTTCGATCTTAGCTCTCTTCTTACTTAGTTTTCTAGCCTTCTTTTCAGTGAGCTTTGTCTCAGAATTCCCTTTTCCATTCTAATTATTATCTTCTTATGGTAGAGTAACTTCGCATTGTTGAGATTCTTTCCTAGAAATCAAGGGTAATACTTCATTTGTATCTGGAATAGGTACTTCAGTATTCTGTGGGTCTTCTAGTGTTCTTCCCACTTCGACATCCTAGTCTATAGTTTTAAATAGCTTCGCTCGATTCTCCTGTTATTCAAGAAAGTGTGCGATCCTCCTAGTCATGAAATCTTTCAACTCTTTCTTCTTTTGTTCTAAGACTTCCTCTACTTTCCTTCTGGCTTGATCTTTTTCAATCCACGGTTTTCCTAGTAACATAGAAAATGGAGCACTATTCTCAATAAATTTAACAACTTCAAATTCTTCCACTATCGAAGTTCCATGAGAACTCATAGATATCCAGGTAAGTCTTCCACATAGGGTTATCAACTTTCCTCTGAATAATCCTATTCCTCCCAATGAAGGAGTCATAGGAGGCTCCCCTAAAATCTCCCAAGTTCTTTCTGTCACGATATTCACCTGTGTTTCTTCATCCAGAAAAAAGTCAATGTCGAAGTCTTCTATTCTTACTTCAATGTAATCTTTTTCTTTAAAGACCTCTGATAAACTGACATGTCGGTGGTCATTCAGGGTTTCTTTCATCTGTAGCAATACTTTTTCTGATTCTTTCTGGGGTTCTGTCATAATCTCAGTTTTTGGATCTACCTTAGGGTTTTCTTGGTTCATGTTCATTCTTTCAAAGTTGGCTTAAAGCCCCAAAAGGTCAAAGAAGTCAAATTTCTTGAAAAGAAGAAATCATTATTTAAATGGTAAAGTAAAGTGAACAAGTCAAGGTGGATTATTTAAATAATAAAGAGAAGTGACAAAATCAAGAAATGATAAAGTATTGGAGAACTTTCGATTTATGGAAAGTAGTTAACCCTAAAATAAGGAAAATAGGTTAAGTAACCTAGAAATGGGTTAAGTGACCTAGAGGATGAAAGTATAAATAAGATAGCAATGGTCTCTTGCAAAATATCCTTTGTGTGGATCAATGGAGAGCTTCTTTTGAGAATATCTTTTGGAGTATTGATGGAGAGCTTCTTGTGAGAGCATCTTTGGTGTGGATCTCTTGAGCATGTGCTGAATATCTATTCTAAAAGAGAGGAGATCGGGAGGATCTCATGAACACATTGAAGTTTCGACAAGTTTGAGATCATGACGGTGAAATTCTCAGAATTATAGAAAAACCCTATTTCTGGTGCGTACACGGGCTGTTTGTGTATAGGGTGCGTATACACGAGTTGTCTGTGTATAGGGTGCGTATAGTACGCGGGTTGTTTATGTAAAGGGAGCATACAGTGGATAAAATCATGGATATTTGTGGTTGAGCTGATGAAAAGCTAATGAAGACTAAAGCAAGTTCTAGATCTACATTCTATGGGATCAAATCTATCATTGAGACACTAGTATGGTTACATTATTGTCTTGATGGATAGTATTGTTTGTTTTGTTTTGAATTCTTAGGGAATTCTTGGTATGGTTGCTGTGATGTGGTTTATTTTGGTTGATGAGTGAGCACTACTCTTGTGATTTAGTTGTGATATGATTGCTATGGTATACTAGTTTCTTATACATGATTGAGTTAGCATTCATATTGATTGGTTGTGGAGATTGAGTAAGCTATTGGAGAGATTGGATGTGTTGTGACTGGATGGTGCTCAGTTTGGACAGTGAGAGACAAAAGAGAATGATAAATTGGTTGCATAGGATTTGATTTGATCTTGAAGGATAAAACATAATAGCTCAGAAGGTATACGCAGATTGTTGTATACACTGGCTGTGTACATACGCAGCTGTAGTGAGCCAGGGCGCGTATACACACGGGTTACACTACTAACAGGTCGCGTACTTGTTGCAGATTGATATCTATTGAGGATTGTTGCCTCATCTCAGTTGGCGTTGAGGATGTAAGATGAGTCTTGCATTATAGAGATGGTGTTCTTGTAGAGTTGTACCCTATTCAGTAGTTGCTGAAAACCCCCAAGGATTGTAGTTTGTAATAAAAGGAAAATTGTACATACATCTTGTGTTCTTTGTGTTCCTTGTGGTGATGACTTGTTGATGATATATTTCTGATTTATGTTGCTGATATATGTTCACATCTAACTTGTTAGAAATAAAAACAATGGGTAATGAGTAAATGTTGAATGCTAACTAATGCATTTTGTGTAAGAGGGAATTTTTGGGAAAAAGAGCCCCACACTCATTCACCCCCCCCCCCTCTAAGTGTGGTAGGTGTGTCCAAAAATTGGTATCATAGTGGGCCTTCACTTATAAGCCTTAACAATCTTGAAGGATATCCATATACACACAAATGGATGATGAAATACCAATCCTTGATGAGGAAAACTATTCTACTTAGAGAATAGAGATGAGAGTGTATTTGAAGACAATGGGAGCAACTACTTGGAAGGAAACCATTGGTGGATCAGTTCTGTTGAAGAACAAGTCACATTTTGCATCTCAAAGAGAAGGAAAGAAGAATGATGCATTGGCTCTCAAGACCATTCTTAGTGGACTCTCAAGCCCTATCAAAGAGAGCATGGGACAATGCACTTCCGCCAAGCATCTATGGATATAGCTAGAGGAGACATATCAAATCAAGAAGGAGAAGGAAGATATTGAAGAACACTCCATCAAGATTATCAAAGGTAAAGAATCATCAAAAACCCTTGATTGTATTATTTCTAGATGTGATCTTGAAAACATTTCAAATGAAGGCAAAGAATCGTGTGATAATGTTGGTAAAAAGGAAGATCTTGAAGATAATTCAAATAAAGGTAAAGAATCTCCAAAGACTCTTGATTGCAATGATTCAAAATGTGATGGTGTTGAATTTTTCTCAAGTGAAGAAGATGGTCTAGAAACAGTTTGTGTAAAGTTTGATGATAGTTATCCCATGGAAAGAATAGAAGAAAATCTATTAGAACTTCAAAAAGAAGTTGAAGAGGGTTTTTTTATACACACTATAACTATCTTTCGGATAACACTAAGAAGTTTCTTAGGAGGAGTCAAAGTCACATCTTGAAATTAAAGAGAATGCTCAAATAACAAGAAGAGAGCAATAAGACTCAATTGGAAGAAAAGGATTAAGAGATCACAAGACTAAAGAATGAAAAATAAGATATGAAGGTAGATGATGATATTAGCAAAATTTTTGAAACTATTGTCCATCTCAAGACCCAAATTGAAGAAGACAAAAGGGTAGAGGAACTATTGAAGTATCAAATAAATGAAAAGGAAGAGTCGTGTCATAAGTTCTAAGTTGAAGTTGTTGACCTTAGAAAGTGAAAATTCTAATGTCTACTGTAAAAAGATATTTAGAAAAGAACAAAAAAGATACAATGACAAATACAAACATTACACAGAGATTTTTCCCCTAGAAACCCAAACCGGGAAAACCAACATATATTGTATTCATTCATTGTGTTACATTGTTTACAATACAATATACATATAGGAGTCAACGACATCCAAAACCCTAACCCAATGACATGGATTAGTCAAAACCCTAATTCCTTAAAATGAAATATAAAACCATCGAAAAAAACCAAGTGCCAAAAAAACCACCTAAATACATGACACGTTTCCTGAGGTAGGTGTCATGTTTCCCAAATATGACACTACTAATCATGCAAAGAATATAAAACATACCCAACATTCTCCCACTTGTTGTTTTCTTTGCATATAGGAGGTTACAGGGTTACATAGTCAAAAATCCAGGGCAACAATGCCCATGGATCCTCTACACCAAGAGAACTTCTCAGTACTCACAGATTTTGTTAATGAGTCTGCAACATTCTTCAAAGTGTCCACCTTCGTCAGTGATACTTTATTTTCTTCAATCATGTCTCTCACAAAGTGATATTGAACATCAATGTGCTTTGTCTTTGAATGATAAGCATGATTCTTTGCCAGAAAAATTGCACTCTGACTGTCACACTCTATCCTTACAACTTGTTGTACCAACCCAATACCTAAACACAATCTTTGTAACCATACTGCTTCCTTACTTGCATGAGTGGCTGCCATGTATTCAGATTCTATAGTTGAAGGTGCCACTACAGCTTGTCTTTTGCTCATCCAACTTATTGCTCCTCCAAATAGGTTAAACACATACCCACTTGTAGATCTCCTACGATCCAAATCTCCAGCCCAGTCTACATCCACAAAGCCATGTATATCGTCCACTCTGTCCAATCCCGGTCTTCCTTCATAGCACAATACATAGCTAACAGTGCCATGCAAATACTTGAAAACCCTTTTTACTGTTGTCCAATGCTCCTTCCTTGGTTTTAACATATACCTTCTCAAAACTCCCACCACATGTGCAATGTCTGGTCTAGTACAGACCATTGCATACATCAAACTACCAACTGCACTCGCATATGGAACATGAGACATGTCCTCCTCTTCTTCATATGTCTTGGTACATTGATCCACAGATAACTTTACACCAACAGGAATAGGAACCTTGACCGGTTTATATTCCTGCATATTAAACCTCTGCAATATTGTCTCGACATATTTTCTCTGATTTAACCAGAGTTTCCTCTTTTTTGGATCTCTTTTAATTTCCATGCCCAAAATTAAATTTGAAGCACCAAGATCCTTCATGTTGAATTTAGAGGACAATTGCGTTTTCACATCTTGGATAATCTCCTTGTTGTTTCCTATCAGCAACATGTCATCCACATACAAGACCAAATAAATCAAATGATCACCAATTAATTTAGAATACACACAGTGATCCTCTTTGCTTCTTGTGAAGCCAAGTCCCA
>JASDQU010102158.1:94764-106343 GCA_032191745.1 Picea mariana | reverse complement strand
TTCATAAAGATTTCTTCTTCCATATCCCCATGTAGGAATGTTGTCTTCACATCCATATGTTCTACTTCAAAATCAAATGTAGGAGCAACAGATAAAAGAAATCTTATAGAGGTTAACTTGGCAATAGGAGAAAAAATCTCACCAAAATCAATTCCCTCAACCTGGGAATAACCCTTTGCTACTAACCGAGCTTTGTATTTCTCCACTTTTCCTTCTGCATTCAACTTCTTTTTAAATACCCATTTGCTACCAATGGGATTTCTTCCAGTTGGCAACTCCACTAGATCCCAAGCCTCATTCTTATCCAAAGATGCCATTTCTTCTTCCATGGTCCTTTTCCAGAGATTTCCATCCTCCGAATCCACTTCCTCCCTGACAGCTCTAGGATCATCATCAGTAATAGACAAAGAAAAATTTGAACAAAAATCATATGGACCATACCTTTCCGGTAGCCTTCTTTCTCAATCCGATCTCCTCAATACTGGAGTACGAGGATCTTCTTCTTCTGATTCATGTTCTTCTTTAGAGTCTGCTTCATCATCCTTTAAATCAAACTCTATCTTCTCTGGTTCTTCCTTACTTGGTAGGAATTTCTGTTTAACAACATCCTTCATTTCTCTAAATACCACATCTCGGCTATACACTACCTTCTTAGTTTCTGGGTTCCAAAGATTATCACCTTTGAGACCATCTTTATATCCAATAAGAATACATTTTTTCAGCCTTCTTATCCAACTTACTCCTGTTTTCCTTTGGAAAATGAACTTATGCATCACAGCCAAATACCTTAAGATGTGTGAGAGAAGGTTCCTTACCAATCCATACCTCTTGTGGAGTCTTGTCACCCAATGCTGATGAGGGTGATCTGTTGACCAGATAACATGCAGTACCCACTCCCTCTGCCCAAAATTCTTGCCCTAACCCGACACCACTGAGAATGCACCTTGCTTTTTCCATCAACGTCCTGTTCCTCCTTTCTACGAATCTATTCTGCTGAGGTGTATATGGAGTAGTCTTCTGCCTTGCTATATTGCACTTCTTACAGAATTATTCAAATTCATTCCCGCAGAACTCTCCGCCATTATCTATTCTCATCATCTTAATTCTTTTCTCTGTTTGATTCTCAACAAGAGCCTTAAACTCTTTAAACCTGTCAAAGACTTTAGATTTCTTCCTGATGAAATATATCCAAGTTTTCCTCGAGAATTCATCTATAAATGAGACATAGTACACAGATTTTCCCAATGATGGGACCGACACAGGTCCAAAATCATCACTATGAACTAGTTGTAAAATTCCTTCTTCCCTCATTGCAGTAGAGGGGAATCTTACCCGATTCTACTTCCCATATAGACAATGTTCATAGAAATCAAAATCCAGAGAGCAGTTATACATACCTTCAACCATACCTTTACCGTGTAGTAGTCGAAGACCCTTCTCTTCGATATGCCCTAGTCTTTGATGCCACAACATAACCTTTTCTCCAGAGACTGTAGGATTTCTTTCTTCTTTAACTCCAATATCAGGAACAATGGAGCTATTACACCCATCACTAATAGTTATTTCTCGCAGATTATATAGAGTTCCAAACCGAACTCCCTTCATTAACACCATTGCTTCTCGAACCATCCTGCAAGTTCCCTTTTCAAAAATTGTTTTTACCCCTGCATCTTCCATTTTGCTTACATAAATCAAATTTATGGCCATACCTGGGATGTGTAGAACACCAGGCAGTGTTCTAATCCTTCCATCTATGAGTCTCAACTTGACCCTTCCTTTTCCTATGATTCTCGTTGTTGAATCATTACCTAAGAAAACATTACCTCCATCATACTTTTCATACTCGCATAACCACTCCCTATGGGGAGTCATATGAAAGGATGTACCAGAGTCAATCAACCATGCCTCATGATCTGCATGTGTTCTTGAAGAGGCAAAGTGCACATCCCCTCCTTCTTCCTTGGAGGTCTTTTCTTCTGTAGAAGAAAATTCTTCAGAACCCTTCTTTTTCTCAACTTTGGATCTACAGTGCTTCTTGTAGTGCCCTTCTTTTCCACACCTCCAACACACCCTTACAAACTTTCCAGGAGATTTAGATCTACCCTTAGACTTAGATCTCTCACTTGAGAAATTAGATCTATTTCTTTCCTGGGAACATCCTCTTGCAAATAATGTGTCTGTGCTATGTCCTTCCATATTCTTTCATCTCATCTCCTCCGACAACAAGGATGAGACCACTCTTCAAACTTCAAAGAAGTTGTATTACTACCTATGGCCACAACCAGACTATCCCACGAGTCTAGTAAAGAACACAACAAATTGATACAATTATCTTCATCTAAAATTTTAATCTCAATAGATACTAACTAACTTACTACAGTATTGAAGGCGTTCAAATGCTCTGCCACCGAGTCTCCATCTCTCATCCTCAAGTTATACAACTTCTTTCTTAGGAATAGTTTATTTACCAGGGACTTAGACTGATACAACTTCCCCAACTTTTCCCATAAATCCTTGGCTGTAGCTTCCTATGACACATTCAGTAATACTGAATCAAAGAGACACAGTCGGATTGTTCTCTTTGCCTTCCAATCCATCATTTTCCAGTCATCTGCAGAAGTTCCTGTAGGTGAAGTACCTAGATCTACCGCGATCCACTGATCTATGTCCACCAAAATATCTTCCATCTTGAGCTTCCATAGCTCAAATATTTTCCCATTAAACTTCTCGATCTCCATCTTCGAATTGCTTGCCATTTATTTTCACTTTGAAAACAATACCGCAGATCTCCCACTATAACAAGGCTTATCACAGTCCCGAGCCAAACCCTTGAACACAAAGGCGTCCCCCTGAAGCCAATAAAGCTCTGATACCAAATGTAAATTATAACCTTGTACAATGTCTACTATAAATAGATATTCAAAAAAGAACAGAAAAGATACAATGGCAAATACAAACATTACACAGAGATTTTTCCTCTGGAAATCCAAACCGGGAATACCGACATATATTGTATTCATTCATTGTGTTACATTGTTTACAATACAATATACATATAGGAGATAGCGACATCCAAAAACCTAACCCAATGACTTGGATTAGTCCAAAACCCTAATTCCTTAACTGGAAATAGAAAACCATCGACAAAAACCATGTGCCGAAAAAACCACCTAAATACATGACACGTTTACTCGTGCAAAGAATATAACACATACCCAATAGAAAGAAGGTAGAGAAGTCAAACAAATTTTTGAATAGCTCACAAATCTTGGGTGAGATCTTGGAAAGTCAAAGATCACCATATGATAAATTAGGTCTTGGATACAAAGAATAAGCTACACATGTTGAAGAAAGCACCTCAAAGAAGTATGAGGTAAGTCCATCAAAGAAGGAAGACAATATTGCAAAGAAACCATCTACACAAGGAAAGGAAAATTTCAAAAGAACAAAACAAGGAAGACATCAAGAAGCTATCTTTGGGACACCAAAGAAAAGGTATGAAAGTATTTTTCATGGTCATTATTATTCATGTAATGAATATGGTCACAAATATTTTGAATGTAGATATTATGAAAGGAGATATAATGGAAGATTATATAACACCATAAGGTGTTGGAGATGTGATCAAGTAGGACACATTGCTGATCATTGTAACACCATGAGATGCTAGAACTGTAGTGGATTTGGCCACAAATCCCAGGAGTGATGGAACACAAGAAGAAAGTCCATGATGAGGACTTCAAATAGCATGGATAGAAGAAGGAATGAAGTAAGGAAGGGAGACATATTTGAAAAGATGGATGCTCAGAGCTCAAGTTTCGAGGAGCAGAGACATCTATATAAGTGGGTGAAGAAGACGAAGTAGCCAGAACATAATGAAAAATTGAAGGGAAGTTCAAAAGTGTCATCTACTGAGGCATACGCGGGTGACAGTGGTATCAGTCATGTACATACGCAGGATGAACTTGTATAGGTCACGTACATATGCGAGCTGTCTATGCAACATGCCATGTATATGTGGTGAAGCCTAAGGAAAAGGGCTATGCACATGGATTGCAGTTTGATGTGATGGTATAACTCTGTGATGCAGGGTCTGACATGGTTTATTGTAGGTTATGACACTATTTGTTGCAGGTTTTCATGAGTCTATATTGGATTATGTAAGGTGATGATGTAAAATAAAATCTTGGGTGCATGGCACTAACCCATGAAGAACAATGTTGGTTATAACAATGAAGTTATGGCACCTTGGTTATGTGATATATCTTGATGATGTGTTATTGGAAGCTTACTTGTTGGAAAAATTGATGCATGCATTTGGCATATGGATGGGCTACACATTGGGACATGTGGTTGGTGAGTTGATGAGTTGTATATCATTGATGATCTATAGTTGATGCATGATTGGTACATTTCTAGTATATTGGTAGAGGCACCCACTAGCAGTTTAATTGACACATGTTTCATGGAGGATTTGGCATACATGTATGAGGATTCATCATGTTGTGGTATTGGTGCATGGTTGATATAATTTCTTGGTACAAGTGGTGATACATGTTCATACACTCATAGATGGCATATGCTTGATGATAGTACACCATTGGTATTACTTGATTAGCACAACAATTGGTATTTTTTTGATACATGGTTATGGTACTTGGTTCATGATGGAGACATATCATGAGTGATATGATACATGGTTGGAATATTGGTAGATGCACATGGTTGGCATATTGGTAGATGCACATGCTGATAGAGGCATATGATTGATACATTCCATGGATGATATCTTTTGGCACATTGCATGATGTTGATGTACATAGGTGTTGTGCATGATGAGCACACATTTTTGTACATGATGTACTTGGTTGCTATTTTTCTCATGATTCTTTATTTCATTGTTAACATATCTTTTTCTTCATGATTCTTGGTATGGAATGAGTTTGATGCATGAACAGGTCCAAGGATCGTTATATGGTAGCACAATGTTCATCTTGCAGAAAATATAGAGGAGACATACCCATAGGGGGAGTCATTCTTCTTCCCATGATTATAAGAGGAGATATTTATCAGATGCATACCTAGAAAAGAGCCCTATATTTGAAGAAAGAGCATAGAGGCATAATTCTAGGAGGAGTGATGGTCATAGGGGGAGTATGAGAGATGTATATTCAACATTACATCAGAGTGATATCCCTTGTTCAAAAGGGGAGAGATTATTTAGAGGAAGATCAAAGACATTCAGACAAGGGGAGCAGCCCCAAGGGGAGAATGGAACTTTTCCATTGATGTCAAAGGGGGAGAGATAGTCACATTGATGTGATTGTTGATTATTGATTGGGAGAGATTGTCACATTGACTATTGATGTAGAGCATGTATTATCTACATGTTGACATCAATAATTGGTAATTGGTGTTGACATCAATGTTGGTATTGCCATCAATGCCAAAGGGTGAGATTGTTGGATCATGTTGTCATTGATGCCAATGGTTTGATTGATTGATGTCAAGTGATTGATTGATTGATTGATTGATTTCAAATGTAATATGTATTTTACTTGATGAAGATGGATCAATGAGTTGTCATTGATACACGATGCATAATTAATGTATATGATGTAGTGGTGGATTGATGAAAAAGATAAATCACTATAGTCTTATCATGATTGATGAGGTGCACAAAAGGATGAACTCCAAAGTGGTCCCCTTATGGTGAAAGCCCTCATGGGAAGACGCTTTGTGAATTGAATTATCCTAGAAGAATGGTTGGATGACCCATGCTTATATGTGGAACAATAATATGAATATCAATGAAGTTGTTGGTGAAACTATACTATATGGATAGTACTTGTCATGCCATTTCTGGTGGTATGTGGAATGTCACATAACTCCTCACGGTTTGAGAGTTATGGCCTTACGAAGTTGGAGGACCCTCACATGTTGGCTTGAAGCCCCAAAAAGTCAAAGAAGTCAAAGTGCTTGAAAAGAAGAAATCATTATTTAAATGATAAAGTAAAGTGAAAAAGTCAAGGTGGATTATTTAAATAATAAAGAGAAGTGACAAAATCAAGAAATGATAAAGTATTGGATAACTTTCTATTTATGGAAAGTGGTTAACCCTAAAATAAGGAAAATAGGTTAAGTAACCTATAAATGGGTTAAGTAACCTAGAGGATGAAAGTATAAATAAGATAGCAATGGTCTCTTGCAAAATATCCTTTGTGTGGATCAATTGAGAGCTTCTTGTGAGAATATATTTTGGACTATTGATGGAGAGCTTCTTGTGAGAGAATATTTGGTGTGGATCTCTTGAGCATGTGTTGAAGATCTATTCTGAGAGAGAGGAGATCGGGAGGATCTCATGGACGCATTGAAGTTTCGGCAAGTCTGAGATCATGATGAAAAAATTATCAGAATTACAGAAAACCCTATTTTCTGGTGCATACACGGGCTGCCTGTGTATAGGGTGCGTATACACGAGTTGTCTGTGTATAGGGTGCGTACAGTACGCAGGCTGTCTGTGTACAGGGAGAGTACAATGGATAAAATCATGGAGATTTGTGGTTGAGTTGATGACAAGCTGTTGAAGACTGAAGCAAGTTCCAGATCTACATTCTATGGGCTCAGATCTGTCACTGAGACACTGGTATGGTTACATTATTGTCTTGATGGATAATATTGCTTGTTGTGTTGTGAATGCTTAGGGAATTCTTGGTATGGATGTTGTGATGTGGTTTATGTTGGTTGATGGAGTGAGAAGTACTCTTGTGATTCATTTGTGATATGATTGCTATGGTATACTAGTTGCTTATACATGATTGAGTTAGCATTCATATTGATTGGTTGTGGAGCATGAGTAAGCTATTGGAGAGCTTGGATGTGTTGTGACTGGCTAGTGGTCAGTTTGGACAGTGAGAGACGGAAGAGAATGATAAATTGGTTGCAGAGGATCTAAGTTGATCTTGAAGGATAAAACCTAATAGCTCAGAAGGTATACTCAAGCTATTGTATACACTGGCTGCGTACATACGTAGGCTGTAGTGAACCAGGGAGTGTACACACGCGGGTTGCACTACTGACAGGTCACATACCTATTGCATATTGATATATGTTGAGGATTGTTGCCTAATCTCAATTGGTGTTGAGGATGTAAGTTGAGTCTTTTATTATAGAGCTGGTTCTCTTGTAGAATTGTACTCTGTTTAGTTGTTGCTGAAAAACCCCAAGGATTGTAGTCTGTAATAAAAGGGAAATTGTACATACATCTTGTGTTCTTTGTGTTCCTTGTGGTGATGACTTGTTGATGATATATTACTGATTTATGTTGTTGATATATGTTCACATCTAACTAATTATAAATAACAACAATGGGTAATGAGTAAATGTTGAATGCTAACTAATGAGTTTTGTGTAAGAGGGAAGTTTTGGGAAAGATATCCCCACACTCATTCACCCCACCCTCTAAGTGTGGTAGGTGTGTCCAACAGAAGTGCCTACCTATTAGGTAAGGAAACCATTTCTTCAATGCATGTAGTATTTCCATAATTTCCTTCTCATAAATGAGTTTGTGTAAGTCCTTTCCCTTGAGTGGTTGACTCTCAAAAGCTAGGGGCCTTCCTTATTGCATTAGGACAACACCAATTCCATTTCTCGAGGCATCACATTCCATAATAAAGGTCTTTGTGAAGTCTAGAGTGGTCAAGATAGGAGGTTTTTACGTCACCTCTTTACGTTTTTCAAAAGCTTTAGTTGCCTCTGTAGTCCATGAAAATGCATCCTTCTTAGTTAGTTCCATTAAAGGTGTTGCTAGTCTTCCATAGTGCCGAACAAACTTGCGGTAGTAACCTATCAAACCCAAAAATCCTCTAATATTCTTCAATGTTTTGGGAATCGTCCAGTCCATCATGGCCTTAATATTGTTAGGGTCTACCTTGACACCTTCATGAGATACAATATGACCCAAATACTCTACCTCCTTCACTCCAAAGGAACATTTGGATGGTTTGACATATAGTTGTTGCTCCTTTAGTAGTTGTAGCACCTTGTAAACATGTCGCACATGATCCTCCAAAGACTTGTTATAGATTAGTATATCATCAAAAAATACTAACACAAATTTTCGAAGGAAGGGCTTGAAAATGGAATTCATCAACCCTTGGAATGTGGAAGGAGCATTTGTAAGGCCAAAAGGCATGACCAAGAATTCATAATGGCCTTCATCAGTTCAGAATGTTGTTTGTGGGATATCTTATTCCTTCATTCTAATCTGATGATACCTTGAATGTGTTGAAAAATACTGAGAGGGGGGGGTGAATCAGTATTTTGAGCTATCAATAATTTTTAACTTTTCTTTCACTAAAAAATCGTAGTCTACTTTATAGAGATCAGTTGTTGTATATTCTTATGAAAACAGTAATGCATCCAGAGATCTTATTATGGATTTCTTCATTCATCAGATGTCTTTTAAACAGTAAAACAAACTAACACAGATGAATAGGACACATGAACACCAGGATTTAAGGTGGAAACCCAAATCGGGAGAAAACCACCGCTGCTGTTGTCTCTGTCTTCAATGATTATTATTAAGAAAATATTCTACAACAGTGTACTAGTGCAGACTCATACTAGTACGTAGGCTTCTACCTGCAGAAGGCTACAAACTTCTCTCATTTACCATCCTTTCCTGGAAGGGAGCTTCAACCCCCTGAAGATAGCACCAATTTCTACTGGCAGATTGCTACTGCTGAAGGGTTTAACCCTCATACTCACTGCTGACCACGTTTCATTAATTTTCACACTGGATCAGGCAGTTTCATCTAGTGGTTATGACAGTAATAGAAATTATCTCAAGAGTAAACACAGATCTACAGACTGTCAGGCAGTTACCATAGGACACATATTAAACAACTCAATAAACCTGGAGATGATGCCTCTGATCTGCTGCTCTGCTTCACCTTCTTCTGCTGCGCCTTCTCAGCTTTTCTTTGCTTCGTAGGTTCTCCTCTGCCACTGTCGCACTTGCAGAGCTCTATCCCTCTCTGTTCAACCGCGCCAAGTTCAGTCTCTCTCTTTTTCTTTTATACATGCCTCCCCGACGGTTCACTTCGCCTTCCCTCTGTCAAAACAAGAACAACTGTCCTGGAAACTGAAACGCTAACCGATTCGTCATCACGAGTCCGTTTCTCTTAACAGATTCATAACTGAATCGTTAATGTGTGAGGAAGGACAACAACCCCCCGATCAATACTTGATCCAACGGTTCAGATCCCATCGAGATTTTACTCATCGCCATTTCGGCATTCACAGTGTCGAGATGCACATGTACTCAGAACCTCCGATTCTCCGATCCCCGATGTGCTCCTTTCCCGAGATTTAGCCCCTTCTGGCTATCACGTGACCACCATACCTCTCGTCGAGGTTTCGGAGTTTTGCACTTCCTGATGTCAAGAGTTTCTCACCTCTCCAATCCCCGATTACTGATGCACCCCTTTCCACGCGCTAGCCTTGCTGGCTATAGCCCTTGGCCCCATAAGACCATCAAGACATGACCTCGGTCAAACCTCTCATCGAGGTTTTGGCGTTTTCGATGTCACCATGCACACGCCTCCGGGATTCCCGATTGGCGATATGCCGACTTGCTCCTGATTTCCGACACCTGTCCCTCAAATGGACAGTCTCGATACCTTCGAGATTTCGAGACTTTCGATCTCTCGTTTCCTTCAACCTCAGGAACTCCGATTTCCCGATGTCCGATATGCCGACGGTGCCTTGATCTTCGACACTTGTCCCTCAGATGGATGGTCCCGATCATTGATGCCTCTGCTGATGTCACACATGGTTTGACACATGTTAGATCCTGCCACGTGTCACTCTGATTCGTGACTTTCATGTGCCTGAAGTGTTGAATCTGCCTGACACCTGTCATTCCCTGGTTATGCCACGTGTCCCTTTGCTGACGTGGTCTGATTTCGTGAGTTGAATCAACGGTTCAGATGCAATCTTGGCTCAACGGCTGCGATTACATCGCGAAATCGCATATCGCGATTTCGAGGTTTTCGTTGTCATTGTTCACGAGACTCGTGAAACTCCGATTCCCGATTCTCTGATGAAGCCTCCTGTCTACACGTGGATGGTCACGATCTCTTCTTGAATTAATGGTTGTGATCAAATCGCGAAATCACATATCGCGATCTCGGGGTTTTCGATGTCAATTGAACTGGACATTTCAAAGTCCCGATCCCCGATTCTTCGATGGCTTAACCCCTTCGCAGCTTCTGTAGATCTGATCGCTGTCAGGTGTCTACTTCCAATCTGACGGCTCAGATCACTTCTTCTACACGCCAACATCTGCGCAGCTTCTCCCGATCCAACAACTGTCGGGATTTCCGAGTGAGATCCGACGGCTCTCGGTCTCTTTCCTGTGCTCCTTGCACGTATAAGAGCGCTATGCCTCCTGAGCTTTGTCTTTTGTTTGCCTGTCATCCTGTAAAACATGCCAACTTCATTGCTGTACTTGCCATCAATGAAAAGCATATGCTACCTGTTAAACATTTCCAACAATCTCCCCCTTTGGCATTGATGGCAATACTCTTCCTCGACAATTTTTCCTCCCCCTTTGACATCAATGGAAAAGAGTGGACAATGCCATGCTCCCTCTGAAACCATGCTATATTATCTCCCCCTTAGCCAATGCTCCCCCTTAGCCAGAGCATTCCTGTACTTAATTAGACCTAATCCTCTGCATGGCCGAGACTAATCCTAGTTTTTGTCGGAAAGATTCGAACGCTTCTCTGGGTAGAGGCTTGGTAAATATATCAGCCACTTGTTCTTTGGAGGGAACATACTCTAATTTCACCTTCTTCTCAAGCACCTGTTCTCATAAGAAGTGATATTTGATGGGAATGTGCTTGGTCTTGGAATGCATAACAGGATTCTTTGAGATACTGATGGCACTTGTATTATCACACATAATAGAGATAGGAGATGAACATTTGATTTGAAAGTCTTGAAGGGTTTGCATCATCCAAAGAAGTTGAGTGCAACAAGATGCTGCAACCACGTATTCTTCTTCTGCTGTAGATAAGGCAATGGAACTTTGTTTCTTGCTGAACCAAGATACTAGCCGGGGCCCCATGTAGAATGCACCACCACTAGTGCTCTTTCGATCATCAACACTTCCAGCCCAATCTGCATCAGTGTATGCATGAAGAGTAAGATCAACATTCCTTGGGTACCATAGTCCAAGATCTTGAGTTCCTTGTAGATATTTGAATATTCTTTTCACTGCCTGAAGGTGAGACTCTCTTGGATTGGCTTGAAATCGTCCTACAATCCCAACTACATGCATAATGTCTAGTCTTGTCCCTGTGAGATACAGTAGACTTCCTATCATAGATCTATATTTTGGTTGATTCACCGTGGGAGAATCATCATTAGTACTGAGATTACACCCAGTTATCATTGGTGTACTTACAGGTTTGCAATCTTCCATGCCATACTTTTTGAGGATTTGCTTAAGGTATTTTGTTTGTGATAAGAAAATGCCATCTGTTGCTTGTTGTACTTGTAATCCTAGAAAG
>JASDQU010102158.1:53813-67625 GCA_032191745.1 Picea mariana | reverse complement strand
TTAGCACTTTTTACCTTTGCATCACCTTCACAACTCAGAATGATTTTGTCCGATATGTCCTTTGCTATGTTCAACTGCATTACTTTGACAAATTTTGATTCAGTTAGGCTTCCTAACATAGCATTGACTGCTTTTGCATTTGTTTCGTAGGTTTTTCTTTCTGCTGGATCTGTTGGTACTGCAGATGGATATTGATATCCTCCTTCAACAATAGCCCATACATTTTCTCCCAGAGACTGAAGGTAAGATCTCATCCTTGTTTTCCAGAAGATTAAATTGTTTCCATTGAAGAGTGGAGGCCTAATAGATGCCATTCCGTCTTGATTGCTCATTTTGATTGATCTTCCTTCTAGCGGTTAATCCTTTTCAGAAGGACCTTGCTCTGATTCCAATTGTTGAAAAATACTGAGAGGGGGGGGGTGAATCAGTATTTTGAGCTATCAATAATTTTTAACTTTTCTTTCACTGAAAAATTGTAGTCTACTTTATAGAGATCAGTTGTTGTATATTCTTATGAAAACAATAATGCATCCAGAGATCTTATTATGGATTTCTTCATTCATCAGATGTCTTTTAAACAGTAAAATAAACTAACACAGATCAATAGGACACATGAACACTAGGATTTAAGGTGGAAACCCAAATCGGGAGAAAACCACCGCTGTTGTTGTCTCTGTCTTCAATGATTATTATTAGGAAAACATTCTACAACAATGTACTAGTGCAGACTCATACTAGTATGCAGGCTTCTACCTGTAGAAGGCTACAACCTTCTCTCATTTACCAGCCTTTCCTGGAAGGGAGCTTCAACCCCCTGAAGATAGCACCAGTTTCTACTGGCAGATTGCTATTACTGAAGGGTTTAACCCTCATACTCACTACTGACCACGTTTCATTAATTTTCACACTGGATCAGGCAGTTTCATCTAGTGGTTATGACAGTAACAGAAATTATCTCAAGAGTAAACACAGATCTACAGACTGTCAGGCAGTTACCAAAGGACACATATTAAAAAACTCAATAAACCTGGAGATGATGCCTCTGATCTGCTGCTCTCCTTCACCTTCTTCTGCTGCTCCTTCTCAGCTTTTCTCTGCTTTGCAGGTTCTCCTCTGCCACTGTCGCACTTGCAGAGCTCTATCCCTCTCTGTTCAACCGCGCCAAGTTCAGTCTCTCTCATTTTCTTTTATACATGCCTCCCCGACGGTTCACTTCGCCTTCCCTCTGTCGAAACAAGAACACCTGTCCTGACAACTGAAACGCTAACCGATTCGTCATCACGAGTCCATTTCTCTTAACGGATTCATAACTGAATTGTTAATGTGCGAGGAAGGATAGAAACCCTCCGATCAATACTTGATCCAACGGTTCAGATCCCATCGGGATTTTACTCACGCCATTTCGGCATTCACAGTGTCGAGATGCACATGTACTCAGAACCTCCGATTCTCTGATCCCCATAGTAAGATTCTCTGATCCTAGTAAAACATTAGCACCACCCATGGGTATAGCAATAATTGTACTATTCATTACATATTCCCCCATAGTAAGATTGACCTTATTGAATTTTCCCGAGCAATTGATAGTTCCTTCATATGCAATCATTACTTGAAACTCTGGCTCTGGATATACAAAACAATTGAGAGCTTTGGCTAATTTATAGTGAATTAAATTATGAGTACTGCCAGAATGAATTAGGACTATTACCTTTTTCTTTTTGATATATCCTTTGATCTCGAGGGTTTGAGGAGTGTTAATTCCATCCAATGCATTACATGATATCATGGGAGTCAACTCTTTAGATGAAATTGATTCTACGTTTTCACCTTGAGATGATTCTTGTTCTTGTTCTTCTTCCTCTTCACAATCTATGTAGAATAATTTCTTCTCACCACACGTATGTCCCTTACTGTACTTGCTGTCACAATTAAAGCATAAACCTTTTTCTTTTCTTTCCTCCAATTGTTGAGGTGTCAACCTCGTAGGTTGATGTGTTTTAGAAGAAGGAGAATTATTCTCTCTATAGATGTTAGGATTGGTCCTTCTAGTATCCATAGACATATTTTTACTTTCAACATTTCTTGCCACCCTAAATGCATTCTCCAATGATTTGGGTTCCCAAAGGCAAACCTCATATTGAATGTTATCCTTTAAAGTTCCTATGAATACATCAATCAAGTGCTCATCTGGAATATCTGTTACCTTTATATTCAATCTTTGGAAGTTCTCAATGTGCTCTGTAACTGAACCCTTTTGCTTGAGATTTATCAATTGGCTAAAGAAGGTATTGCTACATGTATCCTCATAGTGTGCTATCATTTATTTCGTGAAAATTGTCCAAGTGATGAGTGATTTATGAGAACAAAGCCATCAATACCATACAAATTGATTGGGTTATAAATATAAAGAAGCAATTCATACCTTTTGTGTATGTGGAAAATTATGTAGATCAAATAATTGCTCCATATGAAGTATCCATGTGATTGGGTCCTTGTCATCAAACTTCCTCATATCGATCTTAGGAACATGGTTGGTCTTCAACCCAAAGTTGGAGTTTCTCCATTCTTGATTCACCTTCCTTATGTTCTCATCATGAATTTCATGGGATACATTTTCACTTTCAGGTGTCCTCTGTATTAGGAAATTTTTCAATCCTTCAATGGTCTCCCCTTTTAAACCATCCATCTTAGTATTTATTGCCTCCAACTTAGCTTCCGTTGAATCCATCATCTCTTGTAGTTCATCTTTTGTTACTGTCGTCTTTTGTAAATCATTTATGTCCCTATGCATTTCTTCACCTTCATCGAGAGTCCAAGTAGGATTGTTTGGAGGCTTATTTTGTGTAAAAGTTCCCTTTTTTGGTGGCATGTTGGCCAAGTATCACTTCAAACCTTGATTTTGAGGTGGTTCTGCTAGACAATCTTGCTTTTATTGTATCTCCAAAATTTCTGCCCTTATCAGTATGAAATTTTATTTTTTGTAGCTCTATGATATTTCTTCTCTGCAATGCCACAAGTCTGATCAAAATTGGATGTTCCAAGTGGAATTTATGGTAACTTTCCCACAACTTGTTGATTTTTGGCCTTTCCAGGAGATCTCACTTGTATAGTGTGCCCCACACAAAATAATTGATATACAATTTTGAAACTTGTACCAAAACTACTACAGGCTATCCACTATCCAATGCAACTAGTCTCACTCAATTTGAATACTCTAGGAAGAAGTTATGATTTTTTTACTCATAACATCTACTTGAGACTAGTCAATGTGACTAGTCAAATACCCTATCTTCCATAGGGTGTATCTACAAATGTAAGATGAACCAGAAGCTAAAATTGTTACCACATATACCTTACTAATTTCTATGAATACCCTCTAGAGTTTAGGTTATGAAACATTACATAAAAAAATTTATAGCGGAAATTACGCAGTGACTCAGTTCAGGATGATTCGAGAACCCTATCTTACAAAGGTTGTATCTTCAAAAGTATAAGGCCTTAAGAGATAAATTTTTAACCCAACATACCTTGATATGTCTACTAAATATCCTCCAATCTGTTCCTTCAGAATCATTATAGAAAAAAGGTTATAGCGAAAATTCCAAGGTGTCTCAGATGTAGCAGCGAAACCCCAAGACCTTGAGATTTGATACCATATGTTAGGAACCAAATATCAATATAGCATAGAAAAACCTCAGAATAAGTATTCAATGCCTTGAAAAAGAGATAAATTTGAGGGGGAAACCTCCTTATTCCCACATAAATATCCAAATACAAGATGATTCCAAATGAAAATGTCTCCTTGGTATATATAGGAGACTAGGAGGTATAATTACAACTAATGGACTAAAGACGACGTAAATAAAATAACATTACTAATGTAATATGCCCCAATTAAGGGGTAATGAGCCACTATTTAGGGTTTAACATTTATGGAGGATTACCTCTCTAGGGGGATCTGACCGATTGGTTGTTAAGCCCATGAGGGCCCTTATAAATGATTTTGTTACCTCTGATCTTTAGCAGGGAGTCTCAGGACCCTCTTAGGGGAGACATACATTCTTTAGGGAGGGAGGCCACTCTCAGCCACTTTACCCCATTTGTATGCATATTGGCCTTTTGAATTTTGGTGTGCTCTTTGATTACTAGTTAGCCTTAGGATATATTTTTTGTCTTTAGAGTCTTAAGTCATTGTGGAGTCGGACCAATGTCCCCACTGGTCTCGTCGCTTGTTATAGTTACCACCGAATTTCGAGTCTTTTCCTTCTAAAAGGCATAGAGTTATTAGGCATGGCACACAGACATCCACTGTTTAGACTTGTGATTCTACAATGATGAGTACTGAACCTAGTCTTCAGAACACTGGGATCCCTTCGACTCCCACACCCACTATAGTTAATGGTACCCCTTCGACTCCTGCAACCATAATGGTTGTAGTGCTGGAGGCACCTATAATTACTATGGCTCATCCTATAATGAATGCTCAAGATATCGCCTCGAACCCTTTTGGGTCTCTTGGTCACGCATCGAGCTATAATTTTTAGTCCATCCATATGGCTTCTAGTCCTTTTTCCTATGGTATGACAAACTTTACTTCGCATTTTTCAAATTCCATCCCAATTGCTGGCCCTAATGTTAGCATTGGGCTCAGGGGAAATGCATCTACTTACACTCCATTTTCATTTGGTGGTTCTCAAATCCCTCAAACATCTCCTAATATGGGAGGCATTCTTGCCTTTAACCCCGGGTCCAATCCTCTTGCTTCTGGGTGGAACAACCAACCTGGCGGATAAGATTCTGCTCAAGTTCCATCCTATACCCCTACCTCCTCAACGATGATTCCAACCAATACATTTGGTATGATGAATCCACCTCTATCCTCCGGATTCCTACCCAGAGGAGGTTAGTTTCATGCTTTGGGCAACCCCCAACTTGGATCCAATCTGGTTGGGGGGAATTTTTATAACCCTCAACAGAACATTCCTACTGGAATGATGCCCAACCAAACTTTTATGAATCATCCTAGAGGAGGGCATTATAATCCCGGATAGGGCCATGGTGCTTACTAAAACCTTGGATGGGATGCAATTCCTCAAGAACAATCTTTCCTAGGAGATTGGGGCCAAATGCCACAACCCTGTCTCCCTTTTCTGGCCATGCTTAATCTGCCAGACTTGTCTAAGTTAATGAATGACACTACGAGTCATGATCCTACATGCCCCCCCATTCCCACCAAGCTTCCTTCGGACATTTTGAAGTTCAAAGGTAAGAATGGAGAGGATCCTGGTGATCACGTCACTACCTTTCACCTTTGGTGCTTATCGAATTCCCTTATTGACGATTATATCTGATTAAGATTATTTCAACACACCCTCATTCGGTTTGTTGGGAAATGGTATATCCAGCTACTTAGGGGGGAATATGGGACCTTTATTTAGCTGGTGTTGGTCTTCCTTAACCACTTCCAATTGTCGATTTGTTACGATGTTGGCATAGAAATTCTGTCGACTTTACGCCAAGACACCACCACTCATATCTCAGATCATATCCAGGAGTGGCATAGATGGAAGAGGTTGATTAAGAATCCTATTTCCCCGACCTTTCTTTTAGAATGGTTTCTTAAGTATTTTCACCCTCCTATCTCGAAGGATGTTACTACTGCTAGGGTCACCACTAAGGAAGAAGAGATATTTAAAACCCAGCAGTTAGATCTCATATATGCTCAATTTGGGATGTTATACCACATTCTTCTGGATTCACTGTGGTCAACTTACGACCTGAGACAAAATCTCAGACCTCATTCCAATGGCATCTTAGGTACTACCGATGTAAATTCCGAAAACTTGGTGACAATCCATATGAAAGAGTTGTCTCTAAACTAGTATGCAGGAGGGCCAACTTCATCTGTGTCTTCCAACCCCACTCAGTCGGTGGATGTATACTCTTTGCAATCGTCGAAAAACCCAAATGGTAACTAGAAACTAGGCAGGAATAAGAAGAAAGGACATAATAATCATAAAGGTGGGAAAAATAATAATAAACCCAAGGACAATGATAATAATGAGAAGATGAATAATAATGCTGGAGAGGGAAAATAAGAAATACGTAAGGTGAAGTTTCCCTGTAAGCTTTGCACAGATATCACCTTACCCATTTATGCCCCAAACTTGTGGAAGCTGCGAAGCTATTATCTCTAAAGTTCGTCGTGATAATGAATCCATTCCCACATAACCAACACATGGCCTCAAGTTCCTCAAATGCTGAAAATGCGGCTGGTAGGAGTCAAAACCCATCATTGCAATACACCAACCATACATGTATCAGTATGGTCGATGTGAAATTTAATGTAGCCAATCGATCTCGAGATTATAGATCTTCACAACTATTCCTGGTCTAGAATATCCTTCTCCTCCAGAGATGACTTTACATATTGACAAATTAGATCCACCGCCTCGTATTTTGAAAGGAGTACTCAAGCGCTCTACCCACAATCCAAATTCTAGAGCCACCTAGAACTAATCTATTATTGAGGACCTGGGTCAAACCCCTTGTGCAATGTCATCTTTGGAGGTACTCCAGATGTTTCCTTCATAAAGGAATTCCTTATTATCTACTTTAGGAGCTCTAGAACCCAGTGGCTCAAAATTTATCATGTTTGACGTCATAGATGTGAAGCCTCACTTGCCTTACCATGTGGCATTCCAAATCCACATGGAGTACTCAAAGTATACCATCAAATGTGTGATCGTTGATGAAGGCACTGCCACTTGTGTCATGTCCCTGATCTTCTAGAAAGCTCTCGGTTCTCCTACTCTTTCCAAGTCATCAAACATGTTGACTTATTTTGATGGTCATTCCTTCCACCCTCACTGTATTCTCCCTGCCTTTCTGGTCTAGTTAGGTGGGAAGATGGTAGGGAAGATGGTAGAGGTCAAGGTTGAGGTAGTTGATGTGCCTCTTGATTATAACTTGTTACTAGGACGCAATTGGACCTATGTTATGGTCGTCGTTGTATTGTCCATCTTTCATACTCTTTGTTTTCCTCATGAAGGGAAGATCATGACAATTGACCAATTATCCTTTGTGTGCCCTAGTCCCAATGCATTTGTTCGACCGTCGATCCCTGTGATTGACAATTCTCAACCAGAAACTGAGAATATTGTTGTCAAAATGTATTCTTCCCTGATGGGTAATTTCGACTTAATGACACTGATTCACCACATTTACGCCATGTCCAGTAGGCCTGTTTCATTGGAGAGGTCCATTCCTTTCCACGCTTCCTATTTTAGTGATCCTTGGACCCTACTTTCCTTGACTTCATCTTGTGAGGATTAGCCAGATACTAGAATTATATCACCGACTTCTGTGAGTGATGTTGGAGATGGATCGACAACCTCCGCTAGTCATGTTGAAGACCAGCAACTAGCCACTGCAAGTCATGATGGGGGCACAATTCTAGTCATTGTTAGTCACACTACATGTACATCACCAACCTTTGCTATTCATGTTGGGTATTTATCACCAACCTATGCCTATCATGTTGGGGATTTGATACTAGCCTCTGCAAGTCATGCTAGGAGCATGTCACCATCCACTGCAAGTCATGCTGGGGGAATTCATACGATTCATAAGACTAGATGTGTAAGACGTAATACCAAGTTCCTTTGTAGTCTTTGCAAAGTAGACCACCTTACTCGTTTGTGTCCTGCTACTATTGTGGTACAAGAAGCATGGTCCTTTCTTGGGAGCCCTTCGGGTTCTGAGTCATCTTCGACTTCCCAACCTTCTTTGGTTGATATAATAGTCATGTCAATGCAATCTTTGACTAACACCCCTCTTCCTTTAGGGGTTCATGCATCCCTTGACCTTGTTGTCTTGCATCTTGTTCAACCAGCGGTCGTGTCGATGCAATCTTTGACCGACACCACTCCTATTTTGGGGGGTGATGCATCTCTTGACCTTGTTGTCTCGCATCCTATTCAACCAATAGTTGAAGAAGTGGTCATGCTGATGCAATCTTTATCCAATCCAAATCTTCTCTTGGAGAGTGAAAATCCTAAGGAAGTGACATTGACGATGCAATCTTCGGTCAATCCCACTCTTCTTTTGGAGGGTGGTGCATCCTTCGACCATGTCCTTAGCATTTCTAGTACTATACCTTCTTCACTAGGGAGCATTCCACTCTCTTCGAGTATGCTCCCTCCAAGTCCTAGGGTGGTTTCGTTTGATTGGAATGATCTTGTAGAGGTGCAAATTCCTTCTTCTACACCCTTCTAGATAAGGGGCATTCTTCGATATATTGTAGATAAGGTAACCTCTGCAAGTATTTTATCCTCCTTGACTTGGAAAGCTTTGGGTTTTCCCAAGCTTGTGTCAACTCTTCGTAAGTTGTTGACCTTTCACAGAAGTCTTGCATGGGATCCTTGGCCTCCCCCATTACATGATACTTAAAACAACATCAATGAGTTTGATTTAAGCTCTTTTTTGACTCGTCTAAAAAAAAAAATATTGCCGAGTGATTTGTCCCTTTCACACTCATTAAATTGGATTTGAAAGGTCGCGAGTCTTAGTTAAGCTCTTTTTTGACTCATTTTCAAAAAGCGAATATATTTTTGAGTGAACTTGTCTCTTTCACATTCATAAATTAGATTTGAAAGGACATCTATTTGGCACAATTTTATCCCTTTTTCACACCAAGTAGACTAAAATTCATAAAAAAGGACATTTTTTGGCGTTAAGTTGTGAATGCATCTCATGCCCTTGCTTGTAGTATTGAGCCTATAGCCGATTCTCGATTTGCTTTATAAACTGTTTGCCACAACAATTTTTTCATCCTCAACCAAGCAGATCCTTGTTTATATCCTTCGCAATTTGACACCCTATACCTAGGAGGGAACATTACCCCAAGTGTCCATCTCCCACATGCATCTCCTTGCATTGAGAATAGGTATGTTCCACTGCTGGAACTAGTTTTTCTTACTTTCGACACTCGTTTCCTCCTTTGTATCATAACATTCATTTGTATATGAAAAAATAAAAAAAGATAGGTGGGAAGGGAGTATTATCTTATATTGGCAGTAGTCGTGTCACCTTTGAACAGAGCACAAAGTTATTGAGTCCATTTGTCATCATAATTTTGGGATTAGCATGGCCTTAGGAAGTTGAGCTCGTTACAGAGTCTTCTCTACCGATTGGTTACTCTTCCAGTCCCTATAGAGAGGTTTATTGATTCCTCCTGCATATCATGGTTTCATCATTGAGTCTATGCTACCGAAGTCTTTCATATGTCTCATGCTCTTGCTCAAAGGAATTCTATCAACCTATGTTGACCACTTCTCAGAACTCTTGACTTTTCATGTTAGACATACCCTTAGTTTGTCTTAGAATCACATGATACTGTAGTCCTATCATGCACCCTGGTCCTACTTTCATCATTGGTAGGTAACCTTGAACCCAACAGTCAAAGTTTCATCATTGGTCATTGACTGGGTGGTTTCCCTTGTGTTCGATGGCAAGCCATCTATTCACACATTGGGATTTGTGCAATGACTTGGATTCCATTAACCTTGTTGGTGGTTTCCTCACCTTTGTTAGCAGTTTTCATCATTGGCTTCTATTCAGAGGGTCCTTTTCGTGTACCACTTGCACTTGGCACACGTGAAAGACGCACATTTTTGTTGGTTCATGAACATGTTCTTCGTCTGTTTTCCACCAAATCATGAAGCTCATGCTTTGTACCTCATGTTGATAGATGAGAGATGCCTTAATTCTCTCCTTTCAATGAGTCTCCTTCCATCAACTTTAACCCATCTATTCTGGAAATGATACCTAGAGTCTTATGAGTACCTTGAGGCTTGCAGTCATTAGTGGGAGTGTCTCTCGCCATTGACAGTTGAGAATACATCAATGTCTCCTAATCGATGGATTCTTCAGGTGTTCGACACCGACTCCTTTATTCACACTTGTAATAATGTACTCGATTCCTTGATATCTACTTTTATTATCGGTAGGTTGTCTTACGTTTTTTAATGGTATACCTCAATGACTGGTAATCAAATGACGTCTCATTGTGTTCGACCTCAACTCCTTTATTCACATGATGTAGACTTGCACCCTTGGAGGATTGTGTAGAAGACTTGAATACATCACTATGTGGTCACAACTTTTCTGAGCTGTTGCTTCCTCTTCATTGGACCAGTACCTATATGACTGCAGTGATCATGGGATATCAGATTGTACTCCATTGCATACAAATATCTTCAGATTTGTTTTGAGACCGGTTCTAGTGGGCCTGGTTCATGACTATGGAAGCTATTGGCATATAACCACATTTGTATTTTCCTATTCATGCCATGAACACTTGTTTGGTATATTTTCACATGGATTTGCAGTGTAATTTTATGGGCAACCATGTATGCAAAGTTAGTGTATAATGTAATGAGAAACTAGTTCGTCCAATTGGTTTCCCATCACTCCACTTCTGGGTTGTTTATAATGTATTTCAGCCATCACAGATACTCCTCTGACCTCACACATTAGGGGGCATCTATTATAGAAAGATTTTCCTCACCTTGTGCAATCTTGCACAGAAGACCTTTTTCCATTTCCCCATGTAGAATTATCATCCTTGTTTGTAAAATCCAGATCTATAAATAAATATTTTTCCACATGTATGCATCTTGCCTACTATACATCATGTGTATATGCAGGCTGCTCCACTACATCCCACGTACATCGGGATTTGTTCCAAAAAATGAAAATTAATGTCGGGTTTCCATGTCACAACATGAGATCTATGATCCTTAGCCTTCCATATACTGGAAACGTTCCAACTCGGCCCTTTAGTTCCATTTTGAAGGTTGTAAATGGGTCAATTCTGAGCTATGGAAAGAGGAGAAAGAATTCAAATTTGAGAGAAAAGTTACTCTGGAGGAATTATTTACTTCGTATTGACTCTGCATCCCTTTGTCCTTTAAGTATGAACACAATGTTCAACCCCCAATCTCTTCCCTTATTGATTGAGAACCTCATTATTTCTCTCTTATGAGCTTTCCTTTGGTGGAGGATTGAAGTGGTGGAGGCCCAGCTGGAAGGAACTTAGTTTCTCGGTTCCAAACCATGCCAACACAAAAGTTTATAACATTTTCACTTATACTGATCATATATTAATAGAAATACTCTTTTCCCGTCCAATTGATATCTTGAAAATATTTGAATTACTATTCCATGGGCGTATTTGTCATGTTTATTAATGTATTATGCTATTGAATGTGCTAACATTATATAATATCACCATATGCTTTCTTTGCTTGTTTGTTGAGGACCAGTTGTAGTTATATTTCTTTGGGTCAAGTGCTCAATGGTGGACTTCATCAAACGTTTGGATGAGGTAGGCCTTTTATCTTATCTTGCTATCATATTTGTTTATATAGCATACTTGAAAAGATAGTTGATTTCTGCAGTAATTTCCATTTGTTGTGGTTTACCCTAGCCATAGAGAGATTTTCCTTGTAACAGTTGGAAATCATTCTGGCCTTGGAAAAATGGAAACAATATATGTTTGGAGTGAAATTCTTCATCAAAATATACCACAACAACTTGAAATATTTTTTAAACCAAAAAATCTTATCGCCATAACAACAAAAATGGATAAGAAAAATCCAATCTTTTGATTTTAAAATCCTATACAAGAAGAACGAGGAAAACCAAGTTGTTGGTAGATTATCAAGAAAATAAGAAGGGGATGTTAGACTATGCTCAATTTCAATAGTCACTCCTGAAATGATTTATGGTGTTCAGGTTGAATATGTGAAAAATCTAGAGATCAAAAAGATAATCGAGGAAGTCAATAACAATGTGGCATCATGCTCCAAATTTACATGGGAAAATGACATATTATGGTATAAGGAAAGAATATATTTACCCAACACTTCCAAATCCAAAATGAAAATCTTAAGAGAGAATCATGATTCCCCATATGTAGGCCATGTTGGATTTTTCAAAACATACTACAATATCTGACAATCCTTCTTCTATAAAGGAATGAAGGTTGATATTAAGAAATGTGTGGTAAAGTGTGATATTTGTCATCGACATAAGTTTGAATCAATCACACCTATGGGTTTTTGTTGGATTATTGAGAGGGGGGATGAATCAGTAATAGCATAATTACAGTCCTTTTTCTCCAAATAATCCAAGTGTTATATCAATGTAGAATTATTATCCAATAATGAGCAATAAGAAATGAAAAATTACACACATACACAATACACCAGTGTTTTACGCGGAAACCCGAATCAGGAGAAAACCATAGAATGCTTTATCTTATATTCCTTGAATAATTACATTCATTGGAAGCACCAACTTCCTTTGTTTTCTAGTTTCTACAGGAAGGAGGCTCCAACCCCCTAGTTTCTCAGCCTACAACCTGAGGGAATCTCCAACTCCCCAATTCTCTGGCTACAAACAGAAGGAGGCTACAACCCCCTATGTTCTTCGACTACAACCGGAAGGTGGCTACAACCACCTATCCTTTCCCCGTCCAACCGCCCTGAAGTAAAAGTAGAATGATGGAACCATTGTCAGACTATCACTGTGATATATACCACTCTAAACATGTACCAATAAACTTGAACCATGCATCAACCATGCATCAACCTGTAATCAACCTATACCATAAAAAAGTGCAACCAACCATGTACCAATCATGTGTCAAGTACTCATAAACTATGACTCATCAATATGTACTGACATCATCAACTATACACCTCATGTATGTGCCAACTCATCAACTACTTGTCTCAAGAATGTACCCAACTTGTACCTCAAACAAAATCTCTCATAAATTTCATCATTCAAATATGTTTGTAACTCTGTAATAGACCTGGTGTATATGATCACATACCTTCAAACCTTCCTTAACTTTAACAACAAGAGACTAGCATTTTCATCAAACGTTTCTTTAGTCTCACAAGACTAGTTTTGGATTAGTCAACAACCCTAACTTGAAATAATCATAACTTTTCACCTGTAATGAATAAAGATATGAAACTAATAAAAAATGTTCTTCAATGTTTTTATGTGATTCCTCTAGGTTTCACTACTTGGAACCTCTCAGAAAAGGAGTTATGGAAAAAATGGCACACCTTGTTGAATTATGGATTATTCTAGAGAGTGGCCTTGTAGAGCATGCCCCTCATGGAATATTTGTTGAATTGATCTGAAAATACTATAAAGAATAATAAGGAATGTACTCTAACCAACACATTTGGTATTACTGAATTTGAATCTTTTATGAAGAATTTATGACGTTTTTACCCAAAACACCTGTTTTTGACTAGTTTCAAGACTAGCCGCAAACCCTATTTTCCACAGAGTGTAAATCCAAAAATAAAACGACCCACAAGCTGAATTTTTTACCACAGATACTCAAATATGTTTCCTCATTGGAATAGAAATTTCATGGTCTGAATCATTCTAGAAAAAAAGTTATTGCTAAAATGGTGAGATGACCTGAAAAAAACATACCTTAGAAAGCATCATCAAAAGAATTGATCCTTCCTTGAATTCTGACCTTCTTTTCTTCACTTTCCTCAAAAATTTGGCTTAGATATCCTTTGGTTACCTCAGACACCTATAGGTATTCAATATGCTCAAGTGTGTCTTAAATGAGAGAGCCTTGCCTCTTATTTATACTCTCCAAGTAGCTTCCTTAAAAACATCTTCTAGGTCACTTTGCCTACTTTCCTTATTTTAGGGTTAACCCACTTCTAATTTCTCCATTAAATTTATTATTGAATTAATTTATTTTGT
>JASDQU010102158.1:18160-35561 GCA_032191745.1 Picea mariana | reverse complement strand
ACCACTCCATTTTGTTGAGGTGTTTCAGTAACAGAAAAATGTCTTCTTATCCCATTTTCATCACAATATCTGTTGAATTCTTTAGACACAAATTCCCCTCCATTATCTGATCTTAAACATTTAATTTTCATGTCACATTCATTTTCAGTTGACTCCTTGAAGGTTTGAAAACAACTAAAAGTTTTAGATTTCTTTTTCAATAAAAACATCCATGCCATTTTAGTAAAGTCATCCACAAATAGCAGAAAATATCTTTCTCCTTTTAACCCTACTGTTCTCATAGGTCCACAAACATCAGCATGGACTATTTCCAATGGTTTAGTTGTTGAATGTTCTTTGGTTTTGAATTTAACACCTGTTTGCTTACCATGTTGACATTGCTTGCAGACAAAACTTGAAAGATTCTTTATGATAGGTAAATCTCTTATTGCTTCCTTTTTATTCAACTGAATCAGATTTTCAAAGTTAATGTGTCCAAGTTATTTGTGCCACAACCAACTTTCATCTTCACTCCCAAGATAACATTTTTCTTTTTCTTCATCTAGTATGTAAATGTTGCTTGAAGTTCTTGTGGTTGTTCCAACTAGTTTATTTGATTTTATATCCCTGATTTGATATCCTTTTGAATCAAAAATCATAAAGAGACCTTTATCACATGTTTGACTTACACTCAATAAGTTATGTTCCATTTACTCAACCAATAAGACATTTTCAGCCATGATTTTCTTGTTGTTTAGACATACAGTTCATTTTCCAACTATCCTAGTTGATTGATCATTTCCAAAGGTGACTGTACCTTCTTTTCATTCATCTAGTTCAACAAAGAGTTGTTTTCTACCTGTCATATTCTTTGAACATCCACTATCCACAACCCATTTTACTTTATGTTCTGCTTGTAGAGCTATAATGCATTTTTCAATGTTCAGATTTTCACTTTTCTTTTTCCAAAATTTGGTTTTCAGATCTGTGTAAGTGGGTTCATTAAATTTCTAAAAACTCATAGGACAATTTCTTGACACATGCCCAAAGTTGTTACACTTGTAACATTTAGTCTCATATCTTAAGGTGTCAAATCTATTGTAAGAGTAGTTCATATTGTTTTGACTAGTTTTACCATGTCCTCTTCCATATTCAAAATTAGACCTTTCATGATTGTTATGTGCATTTATCTTTCTTGAAAAACTATTACAAAATGCAGCCTTATGTCCATACTTATAACAAAAGAAACAGTGGCCTTCAAACTTGTTTTGATGTCTGCCATAACTTGTTCTATGCACTATTGAACCCTGATTTTCTTCTTGTCTTTCTGATTCCATCTTCTTGCGAGTAATTTTCTCATGATTATCCTTTGTACCTACTTTCTCAACACTTAAACTAGAACATCCATTAGTTACTGCAGATTTATAACCAATTCTAGTCTTATCATATGTTGATATTTGACTACTAATAATTTGATCTAACACTTGAGAACTCTGATTCATGTTATTTTCTTTTACTTTCTTTCTTAATGAGACCACTTCAATTTTTAAACCTTCATTTTCCTTATCCTTTTCTGCAAGCATTTTAGTTAGATCTTCTTCAGTCACTCTGGCCTCTTCTATTTTAAGTTTTAATTCAACTACCATGATTCAGTGCTATCAATCAAACCATTTGATTTCTGTAATTCAAATTCTAGATTCTCAATTTCTCTTTTAAAATGTTTGCATTCCCTTCTCACTTTTCTTAATTCACTTAAAGCACTTACCAGTTTAGCTTCTAGATCAACTTCACCTTCTTCTTCTTCACTAGACTGGTCATCCTGTTTTTCCATAGCCATAAAAAGTTGTGCATATGAATTTTCATCACTCTCACCAGATTCTGAAATATCACTGTCATCTTTTATACACAGGCTTTTCTTTTTGTAGGTTTTTCTTTGAAAAAACTTCTTATGTCTATTCTTGAATTCCTTAGGTTTTCTATCACTGCATTCTTCATTATCAGTATGCTTATTGTAAGGACACTTAGATGCAAAATGTCCTATTCTACCACAACCAAAACATTTCAGAGGAAGCTTACCTTTATACTTGTCAGTACCTCTTTTCAGATTTTTAACAAAATTTGCTTCTTCCACATCACCTTCTGACTCCTCATGACTGCTGATTTCTGCTTCAACCTTTTTCTTATCTTTCTTTGCTACCTTGAAATTTGCTTCATTCCTGAAAGAATTCTCACCAGAGGTTCTCATCTCATATGTTGTTAGTATTCCATGTAATTCATCCATTTCTAAAGTGTCAAGATCTGTTCTTTCTTCTAATGCAAATATTTTTGAATCAAATCTTGTAGGAAGTGATCTAAGTACCTTTTGCAAAATAATATTATTATTAACTATTTCTCCTAGACCTCTCATGGTATTAACAACTTCATCAATACGAAGAAAGTAGGTAGCTATATCTTCAGATTCTTCCATTTTCAGGATTTCAAATTGACTTCTATATGATTGTAGCTTAGCACTCTTTACCTTAGTGTCTCCTTCATATACATTTTTCAATTTATCCCATATTTCTTTTGTTGATGCACAATGCATAACTTTAACAAATTCTGACCCTGCTAGACCTCCTAGTATTGCATACATAGCTTTGGAATTACTCTCATAGAGTCTCTTACCTGTAGCATCTATTGGAATGGTTGTTGGGACTTTATATTCATTTAGTACAGCCTACCAGATATCTACTCCTTGAGTTTGTAAAAACAACTTCAACCTGATACTCCAAAAAGCATAATTATGACCATCAAACAAAGGCAATCCATGTTTTGTAAATTCTGACTTCTTATCCATTATGAATGATAAAAAAATTCCAATGGTTAAACTGATATCTTGAAGTAACCTGCTCTGATACCAATTGTTGAACAGGATAAGTCAACTGAGAGGGGGCGGGGTGAATCAGTTGTATAAAATTTCTTTCATTTTTTAAGAAGATTACTTATTAATCAATAAATCATGCCTTTAACATTTAACTTGCAGTAATACATTTAACCAATAAATATACAATCACATAAATGAAACAGTGACATAGTGATTTTTCATGAGGAAACCCAAAAGGAAAAAAACCTCTTCTTCTTATGGATGAAAGGCAAGCTCCAACTCCTCTTTACATTCTTATTTTATCTGAGCCACANAAACCCAAAAGGGAAAAAAACTCTTCTTCTTATGGATGAAAGGCAAGCTCCAACTCCTCTTTACATTCTTATTTTATCTGAGCCACAACCCAGATGAGGCTACTACCTCTGTTTCTTCAGCACCTACTGAATGGAAGCTACGACTCCCAGATGTACAAGCACCAACTTGTACATGAGACTTTTACAGTCTCCCCTTGCTCCTCCCTACCACCCTGGAATCATTCTCTATCACTAAGAACCTGCAAACCAACTCTTTATCTTCTCTAGAAAAGGATTCATCATTCAAGTCCTATCTGTTTATATAATCATATAAAAATCCATTCTTCTCCCCTTGATCTCTATTATATCTTCATCATTTCTTCTCACTGTCCCTGTATGATTTTATTTCGGTTTTATATTCATTTACATAAATGAATTTTACCTTAGAGCTACGTCTGTACCATTAATTCCATATGCACCAACATTCATCTCACCAAATTTCACTTATTTCTACCCTGTACATCCAGAGAGTACACTCGAACCCTCAAGCTTCGAAGATTCAGTTACAATAACTGAATAACTATCTTACAATGATTATTATTGGTCAAGGCATAAAGAAGAACAGTAGCCACACGATCAGTTTAAATATTTAACCAGCATCGTTCAATGAACATACATCTGTTTTTATTTTTCAGCACAGAATAATCCTTGAGTGCTTTGGCAAGCCACTTGTGCTAACCCATATGCCCATTGGTCGTGACCATAGGTTAATCGAAATGCATTTTGCATTTCGTCATTTCGGCAATCCTGTGTCAAAGAGTCTTGACACTACAAGTTGCAAATCCTGAAATAGAGATTAGCTTCGTGCTAGCTCCTACCTCTCACATGACCATTGGTAGTAACCATTGCCTACACCAAAAAGGTATTTCGACGTTTTGCATTTCGGTGTTTCGGAATTTCTATGATGAAGTGTTTTGACACTCCAAGTCACGATCCCCAAAATGGAGCTTAGCTACTCTAGATCCTTCCCCTCATATGACCACTGGCGGTAACCACAACCTACATCAAAAAGGCACTTTGCATTTAGGCATTTTGGTGTTTCGCATTTCAACATTCCTGTGATGAAGTGTCTCAACACTCCAAGTCGCGATCCCCGAAACAGAAAGTTCTGATGTGAAGTAAACCTACTGAAATCACACGTGGATTGACANAAGTTGCAAATCCTGAAATAGAGATTAGCTTCGTGCTAGCTCCTACCTCTCACATGACCATTGGCAGTAACCATTGCCTACACCAAAAAGGTATTTCGACGTTTTGCATTTCAGTGTTTCGGAATTTCTATGATGAAGTGTTTTGACACTCCAAGTCACGATCCCCAAAATGGAGCTTAGCTACTCTATATCCTTCCCCTCATATGACCACTGGCGGTAACCACAACCTACATCAAAAAGGCACTTTGCATTTAGGCATTTTGGTGTTTCGCATTTCAGCATTCCTGTGATGAAGTGTCTCAACACTCCAAGTCGCGATCCCCGAAACAGAAAGTTCTGATGTGAAGTAAACCTACTGAAATCACACGTGGATTGACATGTGTTGAATAGCTGCCACNCATTTAGGCATTTTGGTGTTTCGCATTTCAACATTCCTGTGATGAAGTGTCTCAACACTCCAAGTCGCGATCCCCGAAACAGAAAGTTCTGATGTGAAGTAAACCTACTGAAATCACACGTGGATTGACACGTGTTGAATAGCTGCCACATGTCACTCTTGGATCAACGGTCAAGATTTTATTGTGATTTCGCAACTCCACGAGCCTTTGTCGTGCCTTATCAATGGTCCAGATCAATCCTCGATCTAACGACTAAGATTATTTCGCATATCGTGAGTTCAAGAGGTTAGAGCTCTCCTTCCTTTGACCTCTCAGACAGTGAAATGTTGATCTGTAACCACGTGTCCCTCCCGAAGATGAATGGTCCTCCTACTTTTGGGATTTTGTAAGCCTGCTTCTCCTAGCACTTTAAAGAACATGTGGGTTCTCCTGTATCTAACTACGGTCGAACCCTACGCTCAGATCTAATTCCTGAGATCCATTATGTTCTACTGTGCACTCCTTCTAAATTCTCAGATGATTTAAATTTGACATTAATGACAAAACCAAGCCCTGTGCAAACTGGCCAACAATTTCCAAGTCATCTTGTAATAATTCCACCTTCCCCCTTGGTTTTCCAAGGGTCAGGTAAACCATAAGGTAGAATCCACAGATCTAAAATTAGTACATATGAATTCCATGGGTATCATCCTGCAAGGTTTCATGAAATGGTTGTTGAACACCCCATACAACATATGGTATAACAATAGGCTCCAACATGGGGGCATGTACTTTTATTGGGAGTACATGAGAACCTCAAAAATATATGGTACCTAATGAAACTCAACATGAAATTGATAAGATCAAGTGATGAGGAAAGATAATCACATTGACACCACATTATGCCAATACAATATCCATGATCACCTTAAATGAAAGGCTCATATATAGGATAATCTATTCTAATTATTTTTTGTATTCTATTATACATGAATCAATAGATGATCCATCCTAATCTATATGAAATGCAAGGCTCAAAAAAAGGCATGAGCCAAATATCATGAAATGAAAGGCTCAATATCATTAAAATCCTAGCATGCAATGCAACTACAATCTTATTTTGTCTTCTCTCTAGAGATTATTCATATTCTAATCTGCGTATATGACACTAATCATTTGCAAAGTGCAATTTGATAACTTGCTCATTTATGGGAAAAGGAACATTTTCTTCATCAATATAAATAAGGTAGAGTTAGCACTGAGAGTCACCCTCTGACTGCAAGAGGATAAGCCTAGTACCCATCAAAAATTAAAATGTATTAAAATGGTTTGAGTAGGTAGATTAGTAAGACTACAGTGAGAGGAAAATATAACATAAGTAATTGTAGATCAGTTGGGACCATTGGGTTATGGAGTCATAAGTATCGTGAATAATGAAGGCATTTAAACTACCTATCAGACAAAACAATTTATGTGGTGATGAGGAGAAGAAAAAGAGAATGTGTCTGAGTGATAAACGATGAAACATGGGAAAGATGACAGTAGATTCTCCACTGCCTTAGGAATCCATGAATCACAGATGATACATTTAGACAAGAAGGAAAACAAGAAGGGTCTAAGTGATGAACCATGAAATATGGGAAAGATGACAGCAGATCTTCTATCACCTCAGGAATCCATAAATCTGAGAGATTACATCCAGAAAAGAAGAAAAACAATAATGTATGTGTGATAAACCGTGAAAAATGGGCAAGATGACAATAAATCCTCTACCGCCTTGGGAATCCATAGATCAGACAGATTATATCCAGACAAGAAAAATAGAACATCATGTAAACTAAGAAGACAGTCTGATAAAAACAACTCAAAGGAATCTTCAATAACATAATATTTACAATACAATCCCTCGAGCTTACAAACTAAAAATATAGAGCCATGCTCATAAAACTCTCTCGGATCTCCAGCCTCTGAAAAACACCCCTCTTTAAATATTTTCATCTGATTCATTTTATAATCAAAACAATAGTCAACAACTTAGGAGTGTGAGTTGGTGCTCCTATCCTAGGGTTCTTCACATGTTTCTTTCTTTTGTCAGAAGGAAACTTGGGTCTGCAGGAGAAACGACCCTTTGTGGTACTTCGGGCTGACAGTGTTCTATCTCCACAGCTAGACACTCCATTCTTTCTATTTATGGAGTGATTCGAGGTTTCAACTACCAGTTCTTTCTTTCATTAACTGACTCCTCCTCGAGATTGGGATGAGGCTCAATGCCTAGGGGGATGCCATGTGTTTCTCTTGGATTTGATGTTACATAAGCACATTATTGCAGGATCTTCATAAGAATTTTGGATGCACACCGTTTTTGAGCCCGCAATTCACCACCTTCTGCCACGTAGCTCTTTTGTTATACCATGGTTTCGATTGAGAGACTACTCAAGGATTTTAAAGTTCGAGCAAGTTGCATCCCCACAGTGAAGCATGGTCATTGATCTAGTCGCGGTCCATGATCTGGGAACCTTTGCTAATTTAGCACCCCCGCTAAAGTTTAATCGCTCGCCAACACTAGGATCCTTATAACTTCTATTAGAGATGGCGCTACTTTTGGCACTCAGGGACTTTTGACGTTGAACAATAACACCTCCTGGAGAACGATCCGTCGATGCTGACTTGGTGGCCTGACGTCACTGTGTTGATGTGTCATGGAAAGGAGGGTGACACGTATCACTTGGAAACAAGCGGATGATATGCCTCAAGGTGCCTGGACTAAGTGCCATGTGTCAGCATCCAAAGGATAGGTGGTGACAGATATAAGACTCTGCAACAGAAACACTTCGGGAATTTACAGATGACGAGGGAGCGAAAATGTCAAAGCTTTGGATTCTAGAGCATATCTAGGCTGCTAGATCTAGGAGGACACGTGACAAAGATCCATGCACTCTGCGGGAATGTATTCTGGAGGAAACCAAGAGGAGAGGAGCCAAAACTCCTGAAACCTGAAATGGTGAAAAAAATCATGATCGTCCAATGGAGAAGGACACGCGACAAAGATATGTGCACTCCGGGGAAATAACTTCGGAGAAAATCGAGAGGAGAAGTCCAAAAACTCCCAAAACCTGAAATATGAAGTAAATCTTGCCCGTCCGTTGGAGGAGGACATGTGGCACTTGATATTTAATTATAGGGCTTCTATCTGGCATTAAACCTCGAGCAACTTTATAATTTTGAATGTCTGGGGGGCAGTAATCTGAACTTCACAGGGGATCTCCGTCGTTAAAAGATGAACCTATCGACTGTTTGTATTTTGAGCCCAAAATGGGTTGCTCTTGAGTGATCAGTTTTTGCTCATGGTTGTTTATTTTTCAATCAAAATGCTTGGATTATTTGTTGTGACCCTTGACAACCTCATGTGATAACATTGGATCCACAGGGGATGGCATGCTCCCTGTGAGTTGCAAAGAACAAGCAGTTCCAATTCCTTAGTTGTTGGGTTGTGGAGTCGAGCTCAAATACATCTTGTTGAAGACAGTAGGTTGACATGTACACTATTATACTAAAAGAAAACAAACACATGTGCTCTGGAAGGAGCTTATTTATGTACAATCCTAGACTAACTGATTTTTTACAATGTGCTAGGTGAAAGAAAACTTCCACCATAGCTAACCAAACTGCTTGGTAACATAATTATCCTTTTCACTGCAAATGATCCACAAAAGGTAAGGGAAGTATGACAGCAGAATGAAAAAATGTTTTGGAACACTGACCATACCCCCAAATGATGATAAGATGAATAATTTTGTAGGCTCCAATGCTTTTGGAAAACTCAACTCCATATATAACCCTACAGGGTCATAAAATCTATAATAAGGCATGCTAAACTGGTAAGAAATAATCTCCTTTACTTCATTATTTCTCACATGTTGTTTGGTGTTCTCAGAGTGTATAGATGGATAAAGGATTGATGCAGGTTGGCTAATCCCATGTGATATTTTCTCATTTACAAGTGTTGGACAGGAGATAAGTTGCAGATTTATCTCTTCCTTTCTCCTTCATGTCCCTCCCAAGGATTAGATTCATAATCATCACATACAGGAACCATGCTACGAGGTTCCAAAGAAGCCATGAAGAAGCTCTTCTCTTCGACATCTTCTCTGGGATATTCATGAAAAATTGGTTGTTCTTGGTCAATATTTGAAATAAATTCTTCATCATAAGCAGGGTTGCCAAAAACATTTGTTTCAAGAACAACAATATCCTTTTCATTTTTTGGGTAAGAGAAGCAAACAAAATTTGCCTTCAGTTCTGAAAAGATAGGAAAAAACATAGAGGAATCTTCCCTAGATTTTGTCACTAGCTTATCATCTATCTTAGTTTCATAGTCAGAAGAAATATCTACTGCAGAATACACTTTCTCTTCATCATCAGAATATTCGAAAGAGACATGTTGATTTTCATGAAAATTTAAAACAACAGAAACATCTGATATGATGCCAGATGTTTCTGTGCAATTTTTATCACAATGAATATCATTCAACACCTCTTGATATTCATGGTAAATGTTTTCTTCTACAATAAATGATTCAACACAAATTGGGCTTTCCTGAATAGCATAATCTTTATAGAGCAAATAAAACTCATTACAACATCCCTCAAAAAGACGTTCAACTGGAAAATATTCTTTGCAAAAGGAATTAAAAGTTGCATGAAAAAATGTCAAAGAGCTGATACTTGCAACTGGGAGAGATCTACACCAATAGCAAGAAATCCCCTCTAATGAATACCTAAAAAGATTTATCTGAACATCTTTGTGCACGATACGAATTTGATGAATAAAATCATGAAAATCCATCAAGTGTTCAGTTGGTTCCTCCCAGTCTTCTCCTTGAAATTTAGAAAGGCTACTTTCACATTCATCTCTACTAGGCACTAGATTAGGGAAACTAACTATCTTTGAAAAATCACAGAAAGCATACCTCTGAGCTAAAATATTCTCCATTTCAAACCAGTGGATTCGCCAATATATTTCCGAACAATGGAGTCGCCATGGTGAAAGATGAGCAGCCATAATAATGTGTCCAGCTTTATTTCAACGTATAAAACTGGATCTATTTGTTATCATTCTCCCAGGGAAGATATCTTCACTTTCGTCCTCGGCAACGGTGCCATTAATGTTAGCACTAAGAGTCACCTTCTGACTGCAAAAGGATAAGCCTAGTACCCATAAAAAAATAAAATTGATTAAAATGGTTTGAGTAGGTGGATCAGTAAGACTGCAAGGAGAGGAAAATATAACAGAAGTAACTACAGATCAGTTGGGACCATTGGGCTATGGAGTCATAAGTATCGTGAATAATGAAGGAATTTAAACTGCCTATCAGACAAAAGGACTTATGTGGTTACTAGGAGAATAAAAAGAGAATGTGTTTGAGTGATAAATGATGAAACATGGGCAAGATGACAATAGATCCTCCACCACCTCATGAATCCATGAATCACATATGCTACATTCAGACAAGAAGGAAAATAGGAAGGGTCTGAGTGATGAACCATGAAAGATGGGAAAGATGACAGCAGATCCTCTACTGCCTCAGGAATCCATAGATTAGAGACATTACATCCATACAAGAAGAAAAATAATAATATCTATGTGATAAACCATGAAAAATGGGCAAGATGACAGCAAATCCTCTACCGCCTCAGGAATCCATAGATTAGAGAAATTACATCTAGACAAGAAAAACAGAACAGCATGTAAACTAAGAAGACACTCTGGTAAAAGCAACTCAAAGGAATCTTCAATAACATAATATTTACAATCCAAGCCCTCAGGCTTACAAACTAAAAACAGATCCCTGCTCATAAAACTCTATCGGCTCTCCAGCCTCTGAAAAACACCCCTCTTTACATATTTTCATCTTATGCATTTTATAATCAAAATAGTAGTCAACAACTTAGGAGTGTGAGATGGMTCTCCTATCCTAGGGTTCTTCACATGTGTCTTTATTCTGTCATAAGGCAACTCGGGTCTGCATGGGTCGATAGGAGCAACTGCCCTTTATGGTACTTTAGGATGACAATATTATGCCTCCATGGCTAGACCCTCCATGATTTTTGTTTATGGAGTGAGTTGAGGTTTCAACTACCGGTTATTTCTTTCATTAATTGACTCCTCCTCGAGATCGAGATGAGGCTCAACGCCTAGGGGTCTTCCACACATTGAACTTGGATTTGACGTTACATAAGCACGTGATTGCGGGGTCGTCATAAGCGGTTTGGATGCACACCGCTTTTGAGCCCGCAATTCACCACCTTCCACCACATAGCTCTTTCCCTATACCATGGTTTTGATTGCAGGACCACTCAAGGATTTAAATGCTCAAGCAAGTTGTGTCCCCACAACAAAGCATGGTCATTGATCTAGTCGCAGTCCGCGATCTGGGCACCTCTGCTAATTTAGTGCCCCCGCTAAAGTTTAACCGCCCGCCAACACTAGGATCCTTCTAATTGCGCTTAGAGAGGGTGCTACTTTTGGCGCTCTGGGACTTTTGATGCTGAACAATAACACCTCCTGGAGGATGATCTCCTGATGCTGACGTGGTGGCCTGACTTCATTGTGTTGATGTGTCGTGGAAAGGAGAGTGACACGCGTCACTTGGAAGAAAGCGGATGATATGCCACAAGGTGCCTAGACTAAGTTCCACATGACAGCATCTAAAGGATAGGTGGTGAAAGATATGAGACTCTGCAGCAGAAACACGTCGAAGCTTCAGAGTCCAAAGCATATCTGAGTCACTATATCTGGGAGGACACGTGACAGAGATCCATGCACTCTGTGGGAATGTATTCCAGAGGAAACCAAGAAGAGAGGAGACAAAACTCACGAAACCCAAAATGGAAAAACAAATCATGATCGTTTGATGGAGAAGAACACGCGGTAGAGATCTATGCACTCTAGGAAAAGCACTTCGGAGGAAATCGATAGGAGAAGTCCAAAAACTCCTAAAACCTGAAATATGAAGTAAATCATGATCATTTGTTGGAGGAGGATAGGTGGTTCTTGATCTTTAATTATGGGGCTTCTGTATGGCACTAAACCTCACGCAACTTGATAATTCTAAATGCCTGCGGGGTGCTAATCTGAAATTCACAAGGGATCTCCACCGTTGAAAAATGAACCTTCAGATGTTTGTATTTTGAGCCCGAAATCGGTTTCTCTTGAGTGCTACGTTTGTGGTCATGGTTGTTTATTGTGCAAGAAAAAGGCTTGGACGATTTGTTGCGACCCTTGACAAACTCATGTGATAACAGGTATGACGAGTTCAAACTAACAATATCTTAAATATTGTAAGGTCCCGACCATAAACTATCAAATTTTCCATATTTTCTAGGTTTCTCATCTCTCTTATTCCACATGAGAACCAAATATCATTTTTTGAACTCCCTTAGAACAGACTTCCTATCAAATGTTTCCTTTACTCTCTCTTGGATCTGTATAAGGTGATCAAAATCCATCCTTGTCTTCTCATCAAGTTCTATAAACTTTTTCATTATGTCCTATACTGCCTCATTTGAAGTGAAACGTTGCAACAATTAATATATTGGAATCTTCAAGTGAATGAACAATGTGACCTCCATCCCATATACCAACTAAAACATGATCCTTTATATAGCTTGTTTACTTGTAATATTATCAACCCATAAATCATATTTCAACTTACTATTCCAACTTCATTTACTCTCTCCTTCAATCTTCTTAATGATCATCATGAGATTTTTAATACTTGACTTTTCCAAACCATCACCTTGTGGGTAGTAGTTGAAAGCATGGGATAGGACAATTCCATATATAAAACAAAAGTTGGAAAACTTTGCAAAACCGAAATATTTAGCATTGTTAGTAATGATTTTGTATGGTACATCGAATATAGTGATAATCCTCTCCTCAAGAGATTCTGCGACTACTCTATCAATGGCTCTCTTGGTGATAATTGCCTCCACCCACCGAGTGAACTAATCTATGGAAATGAGAATCCATCTAAAAACATTGCTGAAAATTTCCTTCAAATCACCAATAAAATCAAGACCCCATTGTTGAAATGGTGCATCAACTACCATGGGGTGCAAAGGTAAGGAAACTAAATTTTTCTTCTCCGAAAATTAATGATAAGGTTCACATGATCTAAAAAATTTATGTAAATATGAGAAAAAATTAGGTCGATAATATCAATCGCACAATATTTTGTATGATATATTCATAGTTAAATAATTCCCTCCACAAAAACCAACATACAACTATCTCATCAATCTTTGAGCCTCAACATCGTCTACACACCTCACGAACAATCCAGCTAGGTCTCTCTAACCCAATCCTCCTTGATTAATACGATAGTGTGATTCCTTGAGCCTCAAATCCCTCCTCTAATGATCTACTAAACCATTCATACATGTAAGGTTCTTCAAGTAATATACAATGCCTGAATACCAATTATGATTCTCTAAATCATTCAAAACCACATACACCATGTCACTATATCCTTCTCCTTACACACCCAAAACCCTTTCATTTCCTTTATCGAGCATATTTTCCAACCCTTGACCCTTCACCAATCTAGTTGGCCTAATTTCCATGTCATATTATTAAATCCTTGACACCCATTTCCCTCAAATGCCAAACAATCCTACTGCACCAATATGTCTTTCACTACTAAATATGGAACATAAGCTATAATCTTTGAATACCCCACATAGATCCTAAAATGTTTTAAATTTGGACTAAATAATAAGCTCTTAATCTCTAAGTTTTTTACTTGTGAATGCTATTGCTTGCTCCATATTGTCCTCATTCTTTTGGAGCAACACTCTTGMAATAGTGTCCTTGGATGAAAATGAAAATATCTAAAAATATTAGTTATAATMTAGGCTCRCTAATAATAGGTTTGAACTAATAGCTTCTTTACTTTTCTTTAAGGTCTTCCTACTCTAATCATTCCACTTAAAAATTGATTCTTCAATAAATTTGAAATGGGCTTGGTTATTTATATAAAATTGTATATGAAKCTCCTTATGAAGAGTTATCCTTAATTTACTTAAGTCCTCTACAACATTGTATGTCATCTGAGTGGAGTTTAACATYAGGTGTTTCTTCCTACTTCCAACGCTATCTGTTATTTTCTCATTCGCTCTTTTCTCGTTCGTTTTTTCTTTATCTTTTTGGTTTTCCTTTTCAGAATCATTTTTACTCTTGGATCTATTTACAAATCCTCTTTTTTAGGTGACGTTTTCTTGTGAGTTGAGGTCATTGTCACCTTCTTCAAATATATACATGGACGTCTCACATCCATCCATTTGTACAGTTTTGGAACTTTCATYATATGAATAATAGTTCTCTTGCTCAACCATTTTCTCATCATATACATCATCYAGAACAGTTGCATTGGGAGTATATTTCTTGGGAACCCTTTTCTTTGTGGATTATCCATGTTTTCAAACCTCACTTTTTTTTCTGGGTGAGGGTTCCTTCTTTATTGTGGGATCGGAATTCTCAAATTTGCTACCTAATGATCCCCCCTCCTTAGTCTGGTTATCTCGTTCTCCATTTTCTTGATAGTTCTGTTCACTTGTGAAATTTCAATTCTTTGTTTGGTTTCTTCTGTCGCAACATGGTATACCTTCACATCTGGTATGGTTTCCTTGCAAAATCCTCCAATTGTTTGATTTTGGGTCAATCGTGGCTTGAATTATTTGTTCTTTCTTGAACTAGAGGCTCCTTGATTATCAATACTCAATCCTCCCAACTGCATGTGTACTTTTCCCAATATTATGTCGAGGTCGACACCCATTTAAATCATAATTGCTTCCATCTCAGTAGTTGTATTCATTGATTCCTCCAAAGTATCCATCTGGGATGTTATGATATCATATTTCACATTCGGGGGCATTTCATTCTTATAACAACCGAGTATGACTGGATCATTAGGTATTTTATCTTATGGAATCTTACTCAAAGTTTTATTGAACCTGAGATTAAAATATCGTATTATTTCATTCTTTCTCAAACCAATCTAGGTGAAATCGGTAAGAACGGTAAGATAAGAAATTGGGGGGGGGAGAACATAGTTAGTAACATGGCTTTGAGGTCATTAAATGAGCTAATTGATCTATTGGGTAGTGTTTTATACCATTCATATGTTCTTCCTAATAAGGTTTGAATAAACAACCTTACCATGACATCATCATACTCAGCACGATGAAAATCGCAAACATCAAGAAATAAGTGAAGGTGCCTCTTTTCATCGATTGTCCTGTCTCTAGAGAAATCCTTCAAGGTACCCTTAGGGAGAATTGGGATATTATGTTGTTTTCCTAGAAGATTTAAAGGAGAATCCCTTATTCTTCTTCGATTTTCTTGATTTCTTGCAGCACCTCTTCCACCTCCTTGTCTCTCTTCATGAGGTTCCTCTCATGGTTGTTCATTTCTTTCTGCCATATCTGCAGGGGTTCTAGAAATATGATTTTCACTTCTTATAATACAGAGTTGTTTTATTTTACTTCTGGTAATAGGTCCTTTGTATTTTTCCAGCTTCAATATCGACCTTGTCCTTGTGCTGCTCTAGCTATCCTTTGGTTTCTTCTGACTTGTTGTTCATCTCTTCTTTGTTTCTGGAGGATTTCTCTTTCTTCTTCTCAGGAAAATATCTTCCAGGACCTTTCTAATTATTCTTAGTTCTTGGTCATTGTTATTACTATATTATATAGCTGATGTAATATGCTTCGTTGATTGTTCAATCCAATTTCCAGGTGGAGCTGATCAGCCTAGGACAAAGTCATATATTTTTCAAAAAATCTAAACTAGATTCAAAATTTTAGTTCATTCCCCAGTATGGTCACCAAAAATGTTGACGCTTGAATCCATGAGGACCGAAATGGAAACCTCACAAGGATGTAAATCCCCTTGAGTTTTTATAGAGGTGGTACTCCTCTTTACTTTAAGATTTTCTTGGGATTTTAGATCTTCAAAATATGGGACTTTGTAGAAGTCCATCGTGGTAATCAAAGAAACATAAAGATTGCAAGAAAAATAACAAGAAATAAAAATGTTGTGTTTTTCATTTTAAAGAAAGTTCCTAAGAAATGACCAGGAACCGACACTTCATACATTTAAAGCAGATAAGAAAAATTTCCTCACATCCATCATAGTTAAACTAAAGATTTATGATCACATAAAATAAAAAGAAGATGATAAGCATGCATAAGAGAACTTTAATAGAGTGGACACATGGTTAGCTCAAATAAATATAATGATAGATCAATTTCAAATAATTTATACTCAAAACTCAAAGTTACAAAGCATAGTCAAAACTGATCCCGAAACATCTCTCTTGAAATTTCTAAAAAATATATAGTATGTTACATATTCTTTGAATTTTAAAATGTGTTTGTCCTTAGGACTGCGATTGGGGATCCCACGGACCATAAAGAAAATATATACAAGAATTAATCTTGTAGAAGGAGGATGGTGGGCGGTAAAAGAACAGCAAGACCTGGAAAGAAGAAAAGAGAAATTATCAGACTTTGGTTAAATCTTTCTAGTCAAAGAAGCAGAGTAACTGGATGAAGGAACTAATAAAGCAAGAAAGATGTGATCAACATAAACTTACTATGATGGTATATCATGTATTCACTTTCTTGTTGATGTCCTTTTATTGTCTTCATTAACAATTACAGCAACCGTCTCAACTATTGCTTGCCCTTCGTTGGTCAATTTGTCGATTTCTTTCTTAAACCATTCTTCAATATAATTTTTCATTGGCAACACGTTTATCTCATGCCAGATTTTGATGTTGAATAACTCTCTTTCCAAGTCTCTCAAATCAATGGAAATACTATGTACCACTTCCTCAATATCTTGACTCGTGGAATATTCCACTAGCCAATTTTCTATGTCACATTCATTAAATTCGAGTATACCATAGAACTTTTCAACTGATAACCCTTTAAAAATATCAACTTGTTCGTCAAACTATTGCTTTGTTAGGAAATTTTAGTTGAGAATTAATTTGGGGTCTTTCACATCGATAGTCGCTCCTGCTAGGTCTATCTAGGTTAGCCTCTTGAACAATTTTCCTCTTTTCATTATAGCTTCATTGTATGCTTGAACAATATTATTCAAATTTTTAATTGTTTTCTTCCAACACGAATTCAGTTGTTTTATCTGAATTAGGGAGGGTAGAACCTCCTCTCTTCTTCTGATTTTTGTCATGTTAGAGGATTTGTTTCCAAAGGGTAATACAGAATCAAGGAAAAAACCTTATTCATTCTTCATATCATCTTGCAATATTCATGGAAGGCGTGCACCCTCGAGCCAAAAGAAAAAAAAAAATTGAAACCTCCCATGCCTCTGTGATAAATTCCATTATTTTCTTGATATTTATTTCTATATAGATCCTAGTTGATGTGAGTAGGATTGAATATCCCTTCAATTTAACATCGGGTGTGGTGGGTCTGACTATTGACAAAGGACTGGCAAGAAGTGGAAGAGGCAATAAGGTGTATTCCAACTCCCTAGTCCTTTCTTTCACTTTGTGTTTTTTGCTTCTAGATCAATGTAGTCATCAAGAGCATCCCCGGTTTCTCTGTGAATTTTATAAATCTGTGATGGTCACATGTATCTTAGGTCAACCT
>JASDQU010102157.1:168722-189687 GCA_032191745.1 Picea mariana | reverse complement strand
ACCTCCTCCTACTGCTAGAGGAAAAGCAGTTTCTACAGCGATTACCTTTGCCCGTAAAAAGGGTAGAGGGAATCCATAGTTTATTTACTTGATTTCATTGTAGATGACTCATGAGTATAGTTTATTTACTTGATTTCATTGTAGATGACTCATGAGTCATACTCATGAGTCATGATGAGGATCATGAGATACATTTATGATTTATTATATTTTTTGATGACTCAGGAATCGGGACATAATTCATTTTTTATGTGTGATGTATCACTAGACATCTTATATATCAGTTTTCTTTCCATATTCATGTGGCAATCTGTCTATTTGATGCTATTGTTGCTTTAAATGTTTCAAAAATTAAAAAAAAAATGAATATTTTTGTATTTTTTTAAGTTTGTCAATATATTGCCGATGTTTTGCCGATTTTTACGAAACGTTGTTTTCTGGACCCCGGCGATTTTTTCCCCGAAACGATTTTTGTAACACTGGTTATAACAGTGGCTCCACTTGGGGATGGTGCTCTCCTTGTGAGGTGCCAAGAACACCGTAGGCTAAGTAGCCTTGTTCATTAAGCTGATCCAAAAAATTCTAACCTGCTTTGCCTGTGAACTTCAAACTGAAAATGAAACTCTGAAAGCGAAACTGAAATGTAATGAAAGAGGCGCTTGCCCAGCAATCTTATTTGCACACAGAAAATATGACCGCTGAAAAGATGCTTACCTCGTAAGCTTATTTATATAGAATCCTATTCTAACCTTTTGAAATTATGCTTAATTAGGTAATGGAAAAATGTCAATGAATCCAATCCAATAGTTGATCTAATAACTCTGCTCTTTCACTGTTTTAATCCAGCATCAGAACTAGAGCTTGCAAAGGTATGATGAACTGATTTCCAACCTGATCTTTGTAACCTAAAGCTTTGGAACTGTGGAAAATCAAATAGGCTCCAGGTATCAGTTTACATTCTGAAAAGGAGAGCTCCTCCATATAAATAGCTATAGGATCATGATAAACATGACCTATTTCTTGGTATTCAGAATATTCAATAGACTCAAGGTCATTATTGGGTATTTCACATATGCCATCTATATCATTATGTGAATTCTGATTTGACTGCAGATTATCTAATGCACTTTGAAAAGAGGCTCCTGCTAAACCAAACCATGAAATTGATTACCTAATCATGTCTAAATCGTAACAGCTTTTAAGTCCATAACTAGCAAATGAAACATGACTTTGTCTACACAGATTATCCAACACATCAGCTATTGGGTCTTGTAGGAACTGAGATGTTTGTTGCATTGGTTCCAATGAAAGTTCTTGATCTTCTATGTGTTTATCCTTTAGCACATACTCAAAATTCTTCTTCAAAAACTGAAATGAATTAAAGCTTAATGGTACAGAGTTATACTACATTAATTCATCTTTTGTTTGAAAATCAATGCAATTCAGGGGCTGCAGTCCTAGATCTAGAACAACGTCCATGTCATCAATGACATCTTCAACAGATTCATTAGAACATTCTTCGTCTCTACTACCGACAACTTGTTTATAATTTTCTCTCAAAAATTGAAATGAAGAGAAACATAAGGTTAAAGACTTTCCACTTACTCTAAGATTTTCTGCATTTTGCACATTGTTGTCATAATTGCTATGCACAGATTGATTGTCATATTTGAGTTGCAACTGATCTTCTTCCTCCCAACAATATGTTGCCGATGGTTTTAAAGAATTCACCTTGGTGTGAATCTCATCATATTTATCATACTTGGGTAGATCATCCATGAAAGAAATGTCATCAAACAAACACATCATATCAGCTGATTGCTCTTCTACAAGTTGAATTGGAGTTTCATCTTTGACTATGTTGTGAATGGAATACATGAAATAATCATTTTCCAATCCATGATACCAAGGGTGAGCTGGAAAAGTCCTGGGAACAATGACCCTTTCTTGCTCTGCAAATAATGGAACATGGTGCCTTTGAACAAGAAGTTTGTAATGTCCCATTCCTCCTAGGCAGTTAGAATACCGTGGTGGTTTACACAGTTTCCCGTAAACCATTAGACGGATGAGTTAGGTAAATGATATTGGTAAAGTCACTTTCGAATTATAAAGTGAAACTTAGGAAAAGCGAGTTTATTAATATTAAACCCCTCTTTGAGGGTATTTCTCTCCAATTATTAATTAAATGAATATTTTAATGGAGAAAAAAAAAAGTGAAAGAGAAAAAGGACGGTTGAGGGATGAAAAGGCATTATTGACTATTCATTTCAAAATTGAGTTTTGGGAGAAGATCTCAGTGAGCAAACGAGGGTTTCAGCTGGAAACCCACCTTAGTGCTCGGATTCGACAGTGAAACTATCTGCCCTAGCCGTGCGATTGGAGAAGCCATTCCGGTTTTTCATTTGCAGGTATTGGCATTGTGATTTCGAGAAGATTTATTGGAGAAGACTTTCATTTTCAGATCTGGGAAGAGAAGGCGTTTTTTTCTTTGGCACGTGTGAAGAGTTGGGCTTTTCCCTTGAGCTGGGCGCAACCTCCATTATCCTGCTGCGTGTTGACTACTGAAGTTGAGTTGTGCCTCTTCCTATGTGTGTTATCTCTCGCTGGGCGTGACCTTCAGCTGATACTCTTTGCTGGTTGTCATTTATTGGCTGCGTGCTACTCTTGCTGGCCATTTTTTCCCCCATCCACAAGTGTTGTGTGTTGCCTAGGGGCTGCGTGGAGGCAAAAGGGTGAGGTTGTTGCTGGTCGACCACTGTTGAGGGCTGCACCTTGCATGAAGAGAGGTATATCACCGAGTTGGGGGCTGCCATATCACTCAAATCAGATAGCAGGACAATAATCACATGAGTCGCCCTCTTTTATCAGCTCGTGTGAGCAGTTTTGGGTATTTCCTCATGGCTGTGTATGAACGGAGGTTCCAAGTTTTCTACCGCAGACATTCTCTTCATCTTTGAGAGGTACTTCTACCTCATTTTGACTGTCATTGGTTCAGCATTAATATTAAATAAAAACAACTGCCAGAGTTAGTAAATTTGTTCAATTGAATGTGAATGTTTTTCCTTATTATTTTATGGGTTTGACTTAATGTCGAAATAATACATTTGGCACTTCACCGGGGAGGTATAAGGGGATAGAAAACCAACAAACCAGTAAGCAAAATAAAGGAATACAATCCTGTCCATTAAAATTTCATCTTCAGCAATCAATTACAGAAGCATGCAAAGTGTTTGACGAAAGTCCAACACCAGAACAAGAAGGTTTTCCCCAACTTTGCAACCTAGAATATTTCAAAGTTTTTCTCTTATGCTAATCCTGTGCAACATTTCTTCCATGGTGCTTGCCAAAATGTCTAGCTGCACCTCTGAGGATGTCAGATGCTCCTTTTCTTTGTTCTTTCTATCTTTTGCCTCCAACTTTTACCTTTTGATCAACAAATGGGCTTCCACACTTATTGCACTATCTTGCATTTCTTTGAGTGTTATGGTGTTTCTTTCCCTCAACTGAAATGCCATTTCTGGATCAAAGGCATCTGGATAGTGTAAGAGAGCAAAATCCTGCGGAGGTTTTATATCAACAAGCATTGAATGGTAGACTTGATTGAATCTAGCTGAAAATTGTTGCATTGTTTCTCCTGGCTGTCTTTTCGAGTGATTATATTCTTCCAACATGAGGAATAGATTCCTCTTGATCACCCATTGATCCAAGAAAACTTTCACAAACTGATTGAGATCACTGATGATTGCAGCTAGCAGATCTTTATACCATTTCTTAGCTCTACTTTGCAAAGACAAAGCAAAAATCCTAATACTAACATCACTTTTTTCCACCTCAAAAAGGTCAAGATAATTTTCAAAAACTTGAATGTGTTTTTCAGCAGTGATGTAGCCATATTCTCCGTCAAATCTGGGAAGATATTTGAAGTGATTGGCAGGGAAATCATGGAGTATGGGAGGTAAGACAAGAGGCTTGTATATATCTCGGATTTTTACAGGTGTAGGAGTATGTACAAGGATTGTAACACTAGGCTTAACCTCTTGAGGTTCATCAGGTTGAACATGCTCTTCATAAATTTTGGCAGTATCATCTGGATCAGGATCATGAGAAGGGAAGAAATAATTAAAAATAAAACCTATCATATCTTAGATAAACTTCCGGCTTAAATACCTGATCTTTTCAGATGGTCTGGTCATGTTTCAGGTTCTTCCTCCAGTGGAGTCTTTGAATTGGAACTGATCTAGAGTTGATTGGAGTCGCCAGGTGGATGATTCAGCCTTCTTGTGTCTGATCACTGTCCACCATCAGTAAGCAGATCTGGAACTTGATATGTTTTCTGAGGAACAGTCCCCAGTATGGTCGCCACTATGTTAGCACTCTGTAATTTCTCACGCTGAAGAAATAATGGGCAGAGGTAACTACAAAACCACTTTGGAGTCAAGGATCTATTGAGATTTGGGTACCTTGGAAAGTTGTCCCCATGTGCTTATAAGTCTCTAAGCACAAAGGGGAAGACTATTACCCTTGTACTATGTACTTTGTGTCTAATTTCACTTTGACTTAGGAGATTTAAGTCAAAAGTGAAATTTGGTCATTTTAGCCTAAAGTGACAATTAATTCACAATGTGGGTGAATTAATAGACATAAAGTGGATACTATGGAAACTTAAGTGAAGTGGGTTTTGAGTTGAGATATATGTGAGATGATCTCAACCATTGATTAGGGATGAGATGAGATGATCTCATCCATCCATCATTTAGGTTTCCTTATGCATCCTAAAGGAGGGCGCAAGGGACAAAGGAGAGCTCATTCACTTGTATGTTCACCAAAGGAGCTTGGAGAAGGGCAAGAGGATGAGAACAGAAGCAAAGGGTGAGGAAAGCTTGGGCGCACATGCTCATGGAGGGCTCATGGATGCTTAGGCCTCAGTTATTTGATGGTGATCACATCTGCTAGGAGGAGGGTGCACCATAGGGGTGGAGTGCACACTACCTGGTAGCAGTTTCGCTTGGAGGAAGCCAGTTTTGACTGGTTCAGTGGAGAGGCAGCACAGAGGCGCATCTTTTTGTGGAGGGGTTTCTTCATTGGGTCAAAGAGGAAGGAGGGCGCTTCATTTCAGTGGAGAGAGCAACAAAGGGGGAGGGCGCACCAAGCCTTGGGCGCATATCTCACTGGATCTTGTGGCAAGGCTCGTGAGGAGCTTGCTATGTATACAGGTTCCTTTGTATTGTATTACTTGTTGTATCTCATGCTTTGATCATCATTATATACACATATATTCAAAACTGGTTTTCCCCGAGGGGGTTTTATCCAGGGTCATGTTGACCAAAAATACCTATGTCAAATTCATGCATGCTTAGAAGTCTAGATCAACATTTTAAATTTCAAAGATCTAGAGGTAGTGTTGTGTTTTAATGTATTATGCATGTGCTAACATTGAGTAAAGAAAACACTTGCAAGGGCACCTTAAAAGAGCACTTAACCATTAAACATTGAGCAAAAAGTTGGGTGATTGTCTGCTATCCTAAAACAGCAAGAGAAGACAGCCACACAATTGAAACTTAGAGCCATACTAAGGTCAAGGACAGACCTTAGGTGGCAGCCTCATAGGACCTCAGATAATCTACATGGTATCAAAGCCAAAGGTGGCCTAGACTTGCTGATTTTGGAGCCACTTTTGTGGGCAGTTTTGTGAGGTTTTATATCAGATCTATTAGCTGTTTTGGACAGCAAGTTTTCAGTCCAAAACAGTGGGTAAACTTCAGATCTGAAGGTACCTCTCATTCACTGCTAGTTGGACAACTCAGGGCAGATTTTGGACAGCTAGTTGATAGTGTTTGTGGATAGTTGTGGGCAGATTTGTTGGGCTGATTTTTGACACTTGTGGACAGCCTCTTTTCACACCTGCGTGGACAGGAATGAGGTTGTAGTGTACAACCTCTTTTCACACCTACTAACTAGGAGTGCGGTCGAGGTTTCGTTTGCCTCTTTTCACACCTGTGTTGATAGGAGTGAGGCAGCGTTCCTTTGCATTGGGAGCATCAGAGTGAGCGTTGTTTGACAGACATGTCAGTATCTCAGATGTGTGTGGAGGACAGGCTAGCTGGGGCTAGAAATTGGTCGCCTTGGAAGGCGAGGATCGTCTTTGTATTAGAGGACCTCGAACTATGGGATGTAATTGAGGCGATTGTTCCTGTTATTCCTGTTACTGCCCCAGTCTTGTTGGCAGAGTTCAGGAAGAGGAACAACAAGGCAAAGAGGGCCATTTGTGATGCTGTGAGAGATCACATTATACCCCATTTGACTGGGAAGACTTATGCATACGAGAGGTGGGCATCTCTATGCAATTTGTACGAGAGCTCTAATGAGAACCGGAAGTTGGTTTTTCATGATCGACTGAGGAGCATTCACATGCTCGAGGATGAGTCGGTTACTTCATTCCTTGGTAGATACACCCAGATCAGAGACGAGCTTGGAGTCGTCGGAGAGGTGGTGAACCCTAACTCTTTGGTGAGGACAGCTTGAATAGCTTCACCAAACCTTGGGGTCCATTCGTACGCAGCATTGTTGCCAGGGAGGTTATGCCTACATGGGAGAGGATGTGGGATGACTTCGTCTAGGAGGAGATTAGGCTTGCAGCCGAAGCTTCTGGACAGCAGCAACAGTCAGTTTCGGGTGTTGAGGACCTTGCTCTTTCGACAAAGAGCAAGAAGAAGACCAACCGTGGAGGTCGGCAGGGTCCCAAGTTTGGGGCCCGACCACAGGGAGGAGAGAGCAGCAGCAGTGGGCAGAAGAGAGACATGAGCACAGTGAGATGCTTTGCTTGTGGAGAGATGGGTCGATATGCAAGACAGTGTCCCAAGAAAAAGAAGCAGCAGCAGGATGTGTCAGCAGTGACAACTGAGGAGATAGAGTTCAGTGATCAGTTTGCAAGAGAGTGTGCATTCGTGACTACCTTGTTTTCTATTACACCATCCAACACTAGATGGGGAGACATAGTTGATGAGGACCGACTAACTCATAACAGTGATTCAGAGGGATATGAGACTCAGTGTCCCTGGACATCTTCAGAGTGGGTGACTGGTCCACCCAGTATAGCTACAGTTTCAGAGCAGTCAAGCAGACAGAGAGTTGGTGCTACAGCTTCAGAGCATCAAAGGTTGATGAGGAGCAACAGCAGGGCACCATGGAGTTTTGGGCCTCACTTAGCTTCTGAGACGGGCAAATCAGGTTCTGGATCCACTTCAAGTGGAAGTGACTTGGCAAGAGGCCAAGTTGATGACTCTTGGTGAGATACCAAGAGGGGGAGACTCTTGGTGAGATGCCAAGAGAGTGACATTTGGTGAGATGCCAAGAGTAGGTGGAAATCCTTGGTGGGAGACCAAGGAGGAGATCCTCGGTGTGATGCCTAGATCTAGGTGATCTTGGATAGGTGGAGAGACAGTTCCACTTATAGATCACACAGATTGAGAAGATCTGAGACAGAGACTACTTTCCGTGATCAGGGTACAGCGATGCTCACCGAGTATATGCCAGGAGGCAACCACGTCCTTTGCAGGGACGAGATTGGTGGTGACGAGCACTTTCCTCAGTAAGAGGGAGTGTTGAGATTTGGGTACCTTGGAAAGTGGTCCCCATGTGCTTATGAGTCTCTAAGCACAAAGAGGGAGACTATTACCCTTGTACTATGTACTTTGTGTCTAATTTCACTTTGACTTAGGAGATTTAAGTCAAAAGTAAAATTTTGTCATTTTAGCCTAAAGTGACAATTAATTCACAATGTGGGTGAATTAATAGACATAAAGTGGAAACTATGGAAACTTAAGTGAAGTGGGTTTTGAGTTGAGATATATGTGAGATGATCTCAACCATTGATTAAGGATGAGATGAGATGATCTTATCCATCCATCATTTAGGTTTCCTTATGCATCCTAAAGGAGGGTGCGGTAACACCCTGTTTCCCCCAATTTGTAATTAATCATAAAATAAGAATTTCCATGCTAATGCATGAGGAAAATGTAAATGTATTATTGTTTGAGTTGCCAATAACTGACTGTGGGGGGTGAAGCCTTGAAAGTACTAGCCATGATATCACTAGAGGAAGAATGTGAAAACTATAAGAGAGGGTTCATATATCAAATAACCCCAAATCTCCCTTGATAAGGATGACAAACCTCCTTCGAATCCCAAGGAAAGAAAATCAGTCAATGAAGAAAGGACCGGTGGTTGAATCACCAACCACCCCCATGAATGGAAACATGGGTTGTCAGTTCAAAGTACCACAGGGACCTGCAAACCTAAGCTTCCTTCTAACAGAAGGAACAGGATAGGTCGGCAAAAACCTCCCAAGGTAAGAGGGACACACACACGGGAGAGGAGACACGGGAAGAGACGGGGAGAAGAAGAGCGTAAGCTCGCAGGGGAGATGCACAGAGTTCTCCAACGAGTCGCGAGATGAAGGCCGCAAGCTTGATGCCGAGGGGCATCTAAGAAACCTCGCCGAGGCCATCACCGAGAGAGAAAGCTCTGAGTTACAGAGAACATGATCCAAGCAGAAGCAAAAACAGAGAGAGAACCCTCAAGAACTGTGAGAATTCCCTAGTGATATCATGACTTGGCACGGGGGTGGCCAGAGTGCTAAGATTGAATGCCTCTGAGCCTATGGTCGGGTGGAAGGACGAACACCCACAGTCAGTTGGTTGGCGGCAACCTGTAATAGATAAGTGATTTCTTACCCTGTGTAATTTATCTGTAACTGTGTATGAATTGGCTATACTGTGTATGTTGCAGGAATCAGGCATATTTCTTAATGGATATACTGTATCCCCCTTATTTCTGCTTGATTGTATAATTAGGCCAGTAAGAAAGCATATGGTTAGGATAGGTTTTATACCCGTAAATACTTGTGTCCTATGGTGGCATAAGCCCGAGTCACGAACTGTGCGTTTGTCGACCACGGACCCAGTTTCATGTACGCATGTAAACCTTCCTAATCTTTTTGAGTCCCTTGGAGGACGAAGCCTGTTAAGCTCAGGAAAGGTAGTGCATATATGCACAGGCTCTCTGCAAGGCAAACCAAACCCAGAACCCCTTGATGAAGGAGCGCAATAGTTGTGCTGAAGACTGTTCTAAGAGTCAAGTTCAAGAGAAAGAGTGCAAAGCTCTCAAGTCCTTCATAGCCGACGAAGCTCAGGAAGGATAGCGAGTTTCAAATACCGAAAGAGAGTACCCTTTCGTTTGCTAGATGCACGGACGAGATCCTTTTTGAGGATCTGAGGTCTGTCACGACCGTTAGATTGGAGGAAGGAACGTAGGCGTTAATGCCTCGACCCCTTTCAGCCTTCGCAAGTAGCGAAGGAATCAGGACCATACATCCCAAGATCCATGGGAGTTACCTGGACCGTCCATCGGAGGGACACGTGGCTGCCGGTCGACGTTTCGGCACCCGAGAAACCAAAGGGCAAGACCCCTTGTCTTCGCAAGTCGCGAAATCCCAGTATACGAAACCCCAAATCGGTTTAGTGTGAATAAGTTTTAGAAAGCCGGGATTTGATCACGACCATTGATCACCCCGAAAAGATCACAACGATTGATCATGGCTAAAGGTCGCAGCCGTCCATCAAAGGGACACGTGGCTGTCGGTCGGCGTTTCAGCGTTTCGGCACCCGGGAAACCAAAGGGCAAGACCTCTCGTCTTCGCAAGTTGCGAAATCCCGGTAGCCAGAACCCCGACGCGCTCTGTGGTGGAAAGGAGGACTCTCGAAAGGATCTGGACCGTCCATCGGAGGAGACGCGTGGTGAGCGGTCAGAGTTCGGGGAAAGCTCCGAAATCCGGTGAGCCGTTGGATCTCGTACAAGTACTCACGTATCGGGTTTCGGGGTTTGAAGAGTCGAAAGACTCAACTCTCTTGCATTTCGAACTCCCAGTTACCGAAATCCCAATACGGCCAGGATCATCGAATCAGGGGAAGATTCGCAGCCGTTGATCTCAGCAAAGGTAAGATTTCGGGTTTCGAGGTTTGAAGAGTCGAAAGACTTGACTCTCCTGCATCGCTGAGTCGCAAAATGCGAAAGGCGCCTCTTGGCTTGGCCCGTGGTCGTAACTAACGATCACATGGAGGTGGATAAGGGGAAAGCTAGCCTGCGCTAGGCCCCCGTAGGAGTTCGGGGATTTTGTCCCTCGAAGAAAAGAGGCGAAAATTTTAGTTTGTCGTAGTGGGTATGTGACAGGTGCAAGGGGCAAAGGAGAGCTCATTCACTTGTATGTTCACCAAAGGAGCTTGGAGAAGGGCAAGAGGATGAGAACATATGCAAAGGGTGAGGAAAGTTTGGGTGCACATGTTCATGGAGGGCTCATGGATGCTTAGGCCTCAGTTATTTGATGGTGATCACATCTGCTAGAAGGAGGGCGCACCATAGGAGTGGAGTGCACACTACCTGGTAGCAGTTTCGCTTGGAGGAAGTCAGTTCTGACTGGTTTAGTGGAGAGGCAGCACAAAGGCGCATCTTTCTGTGGAGGGGTTTCTTCATTGGGTCAAAGAGGAAGGAGGGCACTTCATTTCAATGGAGAGAGCAACAAAGGGAGAGGGCGCACCAAGCCTTGGGCGCATATCTCACTGGATCTTGTGGAAAGGCTCGTGAGGAGCTTGCTATGTATACAGGTTCCTTTGTATTGTATTACTTGTTGTATCTCATGCTTTGATCATCATTATATAGACATATATCCCAAATTGATTTTCCCCGGGGGGGGTTTATCCAAGGTCATGTTGACCAAAAATACCTGTGTCAAATTTATGCATGCTTAGAAGTGTAGATCAGCATTTTAAAGTTCAAAGATCTAGAGGCAGTGTTATGTGTTTTAATGTATTATGCATGTGCTAACATTGAGTAAAGAAAACACTTGCAAGGGCACCTTAAAAGAACACGTAATCATTAAACATTGAGCAGAAAGTTGGGTGAGTGTTTGTTATCCTAGAAAAGAAAGAGAAGACAGCCACACGGTTGAAACTTAGATCCATACTAAGGTCAAGGACAGACCTTAGGTGGCAGCCTCATAGGACCTCAGATAATCTACAGGATCTATCCCTCCAAGACTCAAAGAGGGATCTCTCTGTATGATTTAGCTTTGTTTGTTGGGAATTTTAGGCTAGTTATGATAGTACAGGGTTTGGTTTTTTAAATTGGTTGGCTGGAACAGGAAGGGAAAGGCCATTGGGCAATGGAGTCAAAGAGGCTTGATCCAATCAAGACAAGTTCGACAGAAAACATAACAGGGCAGGATAGGCACCTATGTTGGATTCTTAAGATTAATGAGTGATTTGAAAAGAAAGGTGAGTGGATCGGATTATACCAGAGCAATTAAGAATTCTAGAACTAACCCTCAAGCAGAAAATATTTAGATTATCCAAAGCCAGGAACAGAGTGCACATCAAAACAAATTATGTCCTTAAGTCTTCTATTGACTCATTCAGATTGGAAACACATAAAATTATAACAAAGAAGGGAGAAACATAAACAAAGGCAGATGCATTTCACAACATAAATCACATAAGAATCATGTTAATGTCTCAACTGTATTACTGAAGTTTTGAAAGAAAGGAGGCTCTATGAGCTCTTTACAATATTGGTCTTATCCTACTAATAGGTCCCAATTGATCAACCCTTCATACTTCGAAATGTGAAGTATTTATAAATTTATTTACAAAGATCTTGTCATAAATGAGCAGGATTTATTTTAAGAAAAACCTAAACTAACTATTACAATCATAGAGGTTTGTTGAGATTGATTCAGAGATCTGGTACTGTTTTGATGGGATCTGTGGGTGATCTGTGCCTTTGATTTCTGCTCTTTGCCATCTGTCCCTTTAACTCTTTGCCTCCCGAAATTCTGAAAAATAGGGTCTAGTTATCTCTTTGAGTATCTCAACCTGAGATAGTTGTGTAAAATCTGTGGGAGGTTTTTGTAGATCAGCTTGTTTTAACTTTTGAGCAAAAACCTCTCTCGGTTTTCTGAAATTCATCTCCATCTGACCGAGATCCGGGCTTGAAAACTATGTGTCTAACAGGAAAATCCGAAATCCCGAAAAATAGGGCTCAAATATTTTCTCGATTCTTCCAATCCATGGAACCTGTGAAAAATCTGAGAGAGGTTATTGTATTTCAGCCCGTTTCGGAGAAAAACTTCTTTCGGTTTTGCAAAATGAGCCCTAGTTTGCCTGGAATCCGTCTCGGAAGATGACTGGTTAAAACTGGCTTCGGGTGGAGGATGGTGGTTACGTATAGGATGACGTGGGGGCAAGTGTCCAATGGAGATGGGATGAGTAGATGAAGGAGCATAAGCTATAGGGATAGGCGGAAAATGTCATGTAGAGAATGAGGGGACAGGTGGCGGGTAGCGAGAGGAGAATGTTGATGTTAATGTGATGTGTAGGGGGAGAAGTCAGAGAGGTGATGTGGCAAACTGGAGAGTGGACTGAAGTATGGAGTCGAGGTGACATATAAGAGGAGAGGTAAACATGTGTTGAAAGGTGGGAGGGAGAGTAAATGTGTAGAGGTGACAGGGAGCGTGAGTGGAAGAGTGAACGGGTATGATGTGTGTGACGTGTGATAGGGTACTGGGGTACGGTGGCAGAGTGAGTTGGGTGGTATTGGATGAGCGGTTAGGCGGGTTCCCGGAGGGGGGGTAGGTGGTAAGTGGAATTGAGCGGGGGGGGTCCGTTAGAATGTTAGGTTGACACGTTGTGCGGGGCCAGCATTGGGAAAACCACTTTTCCCAGACCCCCCACTCGCCGTTAAAGGCAGAAAGGTTGGGGGGGTCCGAAAAGCACTGTCGATCGTTGATCTGCCGCTGGAAAATGTGCGCCCCTTAGTCGCATAACGACAAAAGGTCATGTCCCCGCTAGAACTTAGGATAAAAATATATTGTGGGTAGCGCTAAGCTTAATTTTCTCCTTTTTACACCATAATTTCACATTTTTATGCCAAATTTAACGCAATCCAACCAATTGAGGGGTATTTCTATTATGTTGACCATGCTAATGTTTTCTTTCCCTTTTTTCCTTTGGGAAATTATTTGCAGGATGGAATATCATTTACCACGACATCTCTAAAGGACGAAATCTCAGTCACCCTCTGATCCTATGAAATGTAGGGTTATAACATGAGAGACCACATAACTAGCAGTGTCCACTTGCACATACGGAAGCTCGCTCTATCACTACTTTTTCATCCATTGTCAGCACATCCAAGACACCAACTAGCTTCTGGGAGGCAGATGGGTCTTTCTCCATGCGGTACAAGTCAGGTATGGTGGTAGGTAATCACCCTAATATTTGAGGCAATTGAACATGTTGTATTTAAGTTGCTTTTGATTATAGAACGCCTGCTTGGACATTATGCTTTTGACCCTGTTTCACCTTGGTGAGTGTCATAGATTTCCTAGTAACTGGCCAAACTTTGGGAAGGTTTGTGACTGGGGGTCCCTTCAGAGGTCATCGTACAATTCCTGACCATACTTATCACTTTCTGCTCATTTGCATTCCCATCACATTGCCCTCTTCTAGGCCCTTTGGCTTTAGTGACCCAAGAAGGGCATGTACCTCATCTCATGGGAAGAAGGGGCTAAAGGCCCAGAGGCTTGTAGCTGGCAAAAGATAAAAGCCAAACCATTAACCTTCTAGATGCTTGTCTAGGGATCCCGAGGGCAATGAAACGTCTCTCATAAGAATTGGTGGGACCCGTGAAAGAATAACTAATAACAAATGCCAGATCATTCTTCTTTCCAGCCTGTGAAGTTCACTCTCCACCTGTATTCCCCCTGCTTCTCCTTGCCTAACTAACAAGGACTAGATTCTCATCATCACCAACTTGTTGCCCTGCTAGAGTTCCTCCCGAAACTCCTGCTAAATGAAATCATCTCATAGCCTGTCAAAATATGGAAGTTTCTCCTGTGCAACGACGCCCTTGACGAATGGGTCCCATGGCTTAGAAAAACTATTCACGGTCGTCCTCACCAACTCCTCATCTAACATGGTTTCCCCAACAATTGCCAACTGATCACGTACTTCAGTGATCTTGGTGAGATAACAAGTCATTGTATCTAATTTGGTCACCTTGATGTCTTTGAGCTTCTCCCTCAACACCATCTTCCTGTTTGTATTGTTGTTCTGAAAAAGGTTTGTCAGAACTACAAACATATCCCCGGTTGACTTCTTCTCAGATATATGAGGGATCAAATGATCCTTCACTACATCTAATATGATCCTCCTGGCTTTCACGTCCTTCAACTCATGGGTGGCTAAGTCCTTTAGATTAGTCGGTGAGGTCACCTTTGAGTTAGCACACTCCCACAACCCATTCTCCATGATAACCAGTGTGACCCTCGCCTTCCAAGGCACAAAGTTCGATGCACTTTCAAGCGTGTCCCCAAACCTCAAACCTGTTGTGGCCATCTCCAAATCAAAAAAATAGTGGGAACACAAACTGCTAAGAAATATGTGCCTAGTCCTTCAAGCACAAAACCGAAGAATTTTTTGGCTTCCCGAATCCTTGCCAGGGACCCATTGCCTGGACTTTGCTGCCCAGGGCTTTTCTGAGGCTGCCCGAGCTTTCTGCTTGTTGCCCGGCTACTTTACGGGCTACCTAACAGCTCTACCGGGCATGCCCAAACTTCCTAGGCTGCCCAGCGGTCTTCCCACTACTCTGTGGTCTATTCTGGGTCCTCGGCTAACTTGGTCGATAGTTCCGACGGCTATGCTGGCTAGCAAGCGACTGTTGGCAACCCATACTTGATTGTTGTTGWAGCGGGGGTCATTTTTCCTTGACTCCCGCCGCTCTGCTCTATACCTGGTTCCTCCACCATCCCTTCACCAACGCCAGCGGCCTTCAGCTCCTTTGCTACTGGCGATTGCCAGTTGCAGCGCCTGTGGCCTACTCCACGCACCCGCGTGGCTCCTCTGCTACAACCAKGTCATGCACCTCAACTCCTGGCTTTCTCCTCTACCGGCACTTACACAAACTGCCTAATACGTCAACGCCTCAACTCGACAGCCCCTAATTCCTCTACGCAACCGAGCCCAATTCTCCACGCTTATGAAACCGGCCACGAGCCCGACCGATCTCTCTGCAACAACCGATGGTTGCTCACTCAGTCGTCTACTTCCACATGGACATACGACATGGATTTACTGTGGTTGTACGACGGTCGTACCTCTTATTTTTTTTCTTTTTTTTTAAATTTAACTTTCACCCGTAGCTAAGCTTACAGAAAACAAAAAAATTCTCGTTGCTTCCCACCTGCAAAAATCACGATCTATGCAACCTGGTTCCTCCTTCAGAGATCACGCTCTGATACCATGTTAAATTTCTCTTAACCCAACACCCAACAGTTAATTCCGAATAAATTAATTTATTGAATAAAAGCACAGCTGAGTTTTTAACGAAACATTACATCGGAAGCATAAATAAGGAAACCATACACAAAGTATACACGTAAGTTTTTGGTAAAATACCCTTGGAAAACCCCTAAGGAAAAACCAATACCTTGTTGATTTTATTAGATAAAATCCTGGGCTCTCGTCCTCAGATGGCCCACCTGAGGAAAATACAAATCAGCAAATAGCCCTATCACACTTGGTTGCTACTCCTTTGCTGCCCTTTTGCTCCTTTCCTCGGACCCTGCCCCTGCACACTTGGATGAAAGTCCTTCACCCAATCAATAAAATCTCACTCTCACTATGTGTGTGTCTACTCCTCTCACATAGGCTGCCTTTTATAATCTTGAGTTTACCCTAAATCCAAAACCCTAGATCTCCAAAGTGATCAATGTCTAAGATTAGATCTCACCTTCACTTTATGATCTAATGGCTAAGATTTAATTTAACTCACTAATGCCAAATACTTAGTCATTTGACTTAAATTAAACTCCATTAATTACAAAAGTACATTCACTTTAATAATGACTTTATTAAAATGAATCTCCTAAGTCCTGAGAGGCATTAAGGACGACTTCCACATGTTGACACAAAACCGATGTGGAAGTACTTGTCCGATGCTACAAACATCAACATAATCTAGACCATTGATCTCAGTGAGGCTTAGGATTTACTCCTAGCCATCCATCACTTTGGAGATTAGGGGTTAGGGTTTTCGTCATTGAAAAGTTATAAAAAAAGCCTAAGGAGAGGAGAAAGATACACACATTTGTGAGAGAGTGATTTTCGCAAGGGAGAGTGAGATACTCGGGGCTGAAGAGAAGGAAAAGTGTTGCAGCAAGAAGATCCCAGAAAAGGCAAGAGAGGGTCGAGTTTGCTGAATTCAGAGAGGGCCGAACCGTATAAATTTGTACCAATGCAGCCGTACAGCTGAGAGAGAGGCCAATCACTGGGTTTCAGTGGGCCGATTTTCTGTGCATGGATTTTCCAGAGGAGCTGAGTTACAGTTTCCAAACAGCTGTAAATTTCTGATTTCTCTAAGGACCAAAATAATAATAAAAACACTGAAAGCTGATTTTCCCAAGTTGGGTTTCCAGGGTAAACAACTGTGCAATGTGTGACTGATTTTTCTGTTGTGTATGACTGATAGTCTACTTGCTGTTGCGCTGCATATTTACCGTTAAATACCAGTATATTTTTATTCAGCGGTTCATCTAATTAATTTCTGGTTAATTAATGTTCTGGGTATAAAAGATTGCTGGGAATTTAAAATCAGATCTGGTATTTGAGGTTTTAACATATTACTCATCACAAAAGTATTCTACTCGCAAATTGGGGATCTCCCTCCCTGAAGCAGTGCAACCATTGTCAGAATTCATATTTTCTCCGTACTGATGTTTGCTCACTTACATCTACAGTTACAACCAATTGCTATTATAGTCAACATCAACCATAGTGGTTTGACTATGATTATATCACATAACCATTATCAGGCTTTGCACCAGCTCCCTCAAAACAATAGATGATGACAGGGATATTTGCACTCCCCCCTCTAGTTCTACCTCTTCGGATGTTGACTATTTTTTTCTTTCTTTCTAGGGTTTACCCTTTCAGTTCACACTTTCTCATATTTTTATTTTCGCTTCTTGCACTTTCATTGTATCTTCTCATCTTTTAGCATTTAGGAGTGATCTTGACACTCCCATATTCCGATGTTAACTGGTTGTATTTTCTAGTCCCATTGACATATTATTTGGTCATTTGAGGACATCAATTAAATTATCTTATCTTATTACTGCACTTATGCCTCTTGTCCCAACCACCTAATACAAGTTTTGTGTTACAGGATATGATAATGATCTCATATCAACAGCCCAATGTTCGATATCTGTGCCTTATAATTTTAGTCAGCATTGGTGTATTAATATTACATGCAGCACACAGTGTTCTTTTATTTTTAACTATGTCATTTGCTCCTTTTCTTTTAGGGAGGAGATTCTTGGGCACTATTTCTTTTGCTATTATGACTTGCTGTATTTTCAAGCCCCATTGACCTAGTTCAGTCAATAGTGGACATTAATATAATTTCTTTTCATTTCAAGATTTGTCAAACAATGGCATCTGTTCAGAATATTATATTTTATGTTCAGACACATCTACAATTCATACCCTGTGAAAAATGGATCCTCTAATTTTTGAGCTTCCCCTAACTGAAATTTATTTCTCAAAATCAGTGGAAACTGCCCAAGCCTATTGAACCTTGAATTGCGGTCAGGATGAATTATAGCAAGATCGGTCTCTTGCTTGCTAGAGTTCTTTTTAACCATACTAATCCAGTAAAATCTTATCCTGAAGGGAACTTGGTTCTTATAAAAAACATAATAGTCTTTGATAGGAAGAGAAAAAACATGTGTTATCCAGTTATACTTCAGAGGTTTGATTTTTGTCAAATGTGTTGACTGCCTATTTGCTTATTGGACTAGAAGCATCTTTTCAATAAGTATTGAGAACCATTGTTTCATGCAAAAACCTGAACCGTGGTAAGAAAGCACTATCAATTTTCTCTGTGAGCTTCTGTGCTGCTATCATCTCCTTAGAGGAATCCCTGCAAACAAAGACCAGAATTTAACGAGTATTTGAGAGAAAGTCAAAGAAGAAAAACAACAAACAATGAATTATCTCAAAGCATTTTCTGATCCACAAAGCATTAACACAATCCATCCATATTTGAAGGGAAGTTTACAAAATCCAATGGAACACATCAACACTGTCTTTTTAGTACTTACCATTTTGACAATGGTGCTCTAACTGCATACAGAGCACATGGCCTATTGTAACAGTATTTCATTCCTAACTTTCTTGGGTTGGGGGAATCACCAGCATATACTGACCATCCAACAAAAACTAGATACGCAGAATCATTGGTGGAAACATGCGGTGCCCACACAACTTGTCCGACACTTAAACTGTCTGGGATGCCTTCAACAACCTGCACAGTCCCACTGTGACTCAAGGGGTTAATCATTTGAGATGTGTGATAAAGAATGTATACAGATACACCATCCCCGATTCATAAAAAAGATAACTAAGTTAAACCTTTTAATGTTGACAACAAACAGTGCTGGTCTCCTTTTTCCTGAGTAGGTTTCCCCCCAATCCTCCAACCAATCTCCTTGGCCTTTCCAACTTCCTGGCTCCTTTTCACCTAAAGTTACTGGCTTGCACCCAGAACTAGTAAATATAGGGTGAGGGGTTTCTGGTTCCTCTGCAATATAAGCTATACAAGTCTCATCTGAATTCCATGAAACACCTTCAAACCTATTTTAACAAAAAGAAGCAGAAAGTTGGAAATGTTTAGGCATTAAATCTTAATAATCAACCCCATTTCATAAAATAATTCCATCTTAGATCTAACTGATTATCTAATGCTGAATATGCCCATGTACAGGTAAAGACTGTAGTTTTTGCTACCGGAGATAACAGATGGTAATTCATTAAAAATATAAAAAAGAAAATGATTAATCATTGAACCAGTCAATTACCATCCATCTGTATACAAAGGACCATGCACAGATGGAGGAACAAATATCTCTTTCCGCAACTGACCAGGACCCCAAATTTCAAGTTGTACTGGAGGAGATACATCTTTTGAGCTGGATTCTCCATTTCGAACAACAAGGACATTCAAACCTGAAGATGAAGGAACAACCAGTGATGCACCCGTTTGTTCAACAGGAAAAGGTGACCAGTGGCAGTTAGCGGGATTGTCAACCTCCTCTGGGATGTGTGCAGAAAGCAAAAAGTTTCTCTTTTTATTTGCTGGAATATTTATCTGGCTCATAGATATCATTGCTTGCAAGCCATTGCCTGGGAAATCACACAGCCCAAAGAAACAATAAAAAAAATCAAGAAATCAGGCTAGTTAGTATGCCCAAGTGCAGTTTGAAAAATAGAAAAAATATATCATACTCTTATGATATTGACTGACACAAACTTAACCATCAAGCACTGTCAATACAAGTTATAGGATGTAGGACTGAGAAGATGGCAACATTTCTTATGTCTTAAAACAGAAATATAAAGGTAGCAATGCATATAACCCCATTGTAATTTAAGCACAAAAGTACAAAGGAAACATTCTGTGTGGTTAAATTCGGGATAATAAGAGTAGAAAATCCTAAAGATTCAATAAAAGAATAGCAAGCATGAAACAATAGAACACAAAAAAATGCTGAGAAAACTGAGGACTCAAACCTTGGAATAAACAGGTAACAAGAACCAAGGACAAACACAAAGGGATGGGTAAGAGAACCATACATAAGTGAGACTGAGAAACCCATGCTTTCTCAATGCTTGGAATTTCATAAAATTCATGAAGCAACTTTGCCTGGTGATCATACTCTCCCTCAATGACTACACCAGACTTATTCTTTTCTGTAGCAGCCATCTCCATCGATGAAGCAACAAGAGTTGTTTGCCTTCCACTGAACACAAATAAATAAACTAGATATTGGAATTTGCAACAGATATCCAAATGAAAAAACAATAACCTAACATCAGACAAAGGAAAAGACAAATCTACACTTCAAAAAGACATAAAAATATTATTTCCCTACGAAATACTAGGATATTTTCCTATTAATAGTTGTTTGTGAATAACTTAGATTTAAGACCGCATTACTTTTCATCGCTCCATTAGACAGAGATGTCCATGGACCCCTTATTTTGTTGGACATAATGGTCCTATTTAAATTCAGGCATATTAGGAGCATTTTCTGATGATCAATCCGGAAAGAAACATATAATAAGAGCATTTTTCACGATATGTTTCTTTCCAGATTGAGCATTGTGGTCAAAATTTTGTTGCCCTTGGCAACGTCACTGTAGGCCGTTGGCCACTCAAATTTTCAAGTTTTGAATCTTCGGTCTCTGACCAAAACCTGGCCTTTGGCCATTTAAAAATCAAATTTCTTTGAAGAATGAGTATTTCCCACTGCAAATAAAGACAACTGAGAAATTCAGAAGATAGACTCGCTGCTATCCTGTTGCAAATTCGTACACATCTGTTGTACAGCGCACATCAGCCATCGATTTTTCTACAATCTGTACAATTGCAGTTGTCACAAAATTTTTAGAAGCCATACAAATTGCAGCAACCGTAAATATCAATTACCATACAGATCAATTGGTATAGTTAAGTGATTATTGGTCGTACGAATAATAACAGTCCATAGAGAATTTGATGCTCCGTAGTCATTTCTGTAACATTGGTTGTCCGTACTGTTATCCCCGATATCTAGGGATAACTAGGAGATCATGTCTCGAGGCCCACATGGTCCTAGACATGGAGTACCGAGAGCAGGGGCGACCTGAGCATGGTCCTGGAGGACCCATCTTCTTCTTCTCAGCCAGTTTTGTCCTGCCAAGCAGTACCAGCCTCCATCACTACCGGCCTGGGCTTGTATCAAAGAGGGCTCTTGCTCCATGAGGTAATTGGTCCGAGGTATCATGGTATGTGTCACATTTGATCATTATAA
>JASDQU010102157.1:120038-168622 GCA_032191745.1 Picea mariana | reverse complement strand
TCATTGACAAAGCTTGACGTCACACTTGCAACAAAACTATCATAGGGCTGACGTCATACTCCTTATTTCTTGCTTATATCTGCAACGTTGTGACATTTGATAGCTCTATTGATTGACATTGAGTTAATAATTGCATGTGTAAGCTAAATTGATAAAACGTTTTTGCTCTTTGTCACCTTTTGACCTTTGATTAAAGCTTGACGTCACACCTTGTAGCAGAAAACATATAGGTGACGCAGCAGTGATATATATATGAGCTGATTTGACATATTTAATGCATTATTGATATGATACATGGTCTTATATTGAACATTGAATGCCTATTATCTTTTGTGACTTGTTGAAGAAGTATTATAAGTGTTTAATCTTTGCCTAGCAATCATTGACTTCGTCAACAATTGCATTTAATCATTGCTCATATATATCTATTGAAGATAGTCTTGGATGCTTATGAAGTACTAACCCACTGCAGAGCACGTTCTAGTCTTCTTTGTTTTGTCTCGCAAACAGGTGCATCGCCAGTGGTCTTATCCCTTTGACTATCTCTCTTGGGCAGCAATCTGTGGAAGGGGTTTTCTTTGACTTGGCCTTTTACCTTTAGCCCTTCATTGAACCAGATTGCCTTAGGGACGTCTCCCTTGGACTTGCCCTCCTAAATAGAAAGAGCCCCCCATCGAGGTGACAATGGGTGGGGAAGCTCCTATTATGCCGGTTTCAAGCCCTGACTCAAGCCCTTGGACCTTTCCTACAAACCGTGCGATAACACGTACCAACCAGTCATTTATATAACATTGTCCATATAGTCAACGGAAATAAAAATTGACTGAATATATACTTCTGTCAGTCCGTACAAATCATTGATTATTGGAGCCGTACACACCAGCCGTTGCAGTACCAACAAACACAAGAGCAGTCCGTACAATTTTTTAAAATTACAAAATAAAAAAAGAAAATTAAAAACTTTTTTAAAATTGCAAAAAAATTAAAAAATTAAAATTTGTCGTAGGTCTCTCGTACATCCATCCGCATATTTATAGTCTTCTGCAACAGTGTCATTCGTACTGTGTCCGTACAATGATTTAAAAATATGCTTGTGCTATCCGTACAGCCGTGACCATACATTATCACTTAATTTTTGTTTTAGAAATTCCGTACAATCGCCATTTGTAGCTTTTGTATTGCCACCATTGTTTTTCCGTACAATCTCTGCTATTGATAGTCCGTACAGTTTCCGCCTGCAATCATTTCTCGAACCAACCCATACGATCTCCCAAATCCGTACTCGTTCCGTGCATCTACCGCTGCCACAGCTATCTGGTTGACATAAATTTTGATTAACATTTTGTATTGTTAAAAATTGAAGCAAATTTGGACCGTTTTCAATCCGTACAGGTATCCATTAAAAATCAATTGGGGTGTGTAGTCCATACAGACGCGTCCGTACAACAACTTGACCATTGGTTAATTAAATATTAATCCCTAACTTTAAATATCCTTGTTTTAATTTATAAGTACGGGAAATATTAAAAGGAAAAGTACTTTTATACTTTATTATTAAGGCGTAATAATAAAGAGAAAAGGGTATTTTATAAGATATTTATTTATAAGTGAAAGGAGTATAAGGAAAATGAATTTTTCTAAAAAGGATTGAAGAAACATTTAAAAATCATCAATTATTCATTTGATCTATTTAAAATCATTTATTATGGAAGAATATCAAGATAATTCATAAATACAACCACGGATATTGGAAGGAGAACTAGGACATTATAAAGCGAACAATAAAAGATTACAGTTTGAAATTAAGAAGGAAAAAAACTTTTAAGGGGTTAACAGAGAAAGATAACCGTTACTTCAAAGAGCGTATTCGGGAACTCATTGCACAAAATGAAGAACTAAAGACCGAAAGACAAAAAATGGACCAAGACTTACTAGAACGAGATGAAGAAATATCTCGCCTAAAAAATCATAGTGAAAAACTTCTTACTCAAATTAAGAAGTCAAGGGATACAAAACAACGTGTCCAGGAGTTGGAGCAAGAGAATCAAGATCTCGGGAAGAAATTATCAGGAAATGATGAAGAGGCTTCTCCTTTGAAGAACCTTAATCAAAAATTGCATGCACAAATTAAAAAAATGAAAGATGAAAAGCCAGAGAATCGAAATATTATAAATAAAGTCGGCAAGTCAGAAGATGAAGAAGAAATTTCACCCCTAAGGGTTCATATTCAAAATTTACTAACACAAATTAAAAAGTTGAAGCATGATAAGAAGACTTTACAAGAAAAGCTAGATCGCAAAACATCATTAGTCGATAAGGAAACGATGACAGACCCAGTCAACCTTACAACTCAAAAGGAGGCAAATCCAGCTGATGTAAAGAAGTTTTCAAATGTCGAGGTACAAACAAACCAGAGATATAAAGAAAACTCAATTCCAAAAGTTAAGCAAGAAAAGGTTACAAGTATACGAAGTAAAGATCAAGTTCTGAGAATGCCTTATCAACATCCTAATCACAACAGTCGATGCTTCAGCCAATCAATGTATCAACCGAAACAAATAACCGCTATGTCGAAGAATATTACTTCCACTACAAGTGCAGGTCAAAATAGAAGCTATCAGGGGAGTAGAAATGTATCAAGTTCTTTCCAAGAACCCTATAAAAACCCAAATCCGCAAAAGATTGTTAGGATGGGCAGACTCCTTTACAATTCGACAGTTCTGCTCAACACTTAGAAGATCCTATCGTCTTAGGTCCTCAACGATTACTAACTCAATAATGAAGAAGTATGAGCAATAATTACAAGCTAGAGCAAGAGATAAGTCTTCCATAAAGTATGCTTTGAGGACAAAGCATTTTTAAGGGGAAGGCAATGTTATGAACATAAATATGCATATAAAATAGATATTCATAACATAATAATTAATTAATAAATAATTATTATTAATAATGAAAGGACATGACTATTGGTTAAAGGGAACCCCTGCGTGGGTATATAAACGAGCCCTCATTCTCAATTGTATATCATGTTATCTATTCATATATTATTTACAGTCCTGCATGGATTACTTTGTTATATTCCAATTATTTTGGATAATTCTTGTGTGAGCGAACTTTGTCCGTCTCATAGCATCCATTCAAAGGCCAAGATAACAAATCCAAAGAAGAAATTAAGCAAATATTACCTCATAGATTAAGCACAAATTGACATCAAGCATCCACACACATGTATAACACACCTTCTTGATCTCCAAAGTCTCTTTATTCCAAATGAAAAGTGTTACAATAGTATACAACTACAAGCAGCAATCCCCAAACTCCAACCAGATTGCAATGGGTGAATGCTTGTATAAATAGCAAAAGGTAAAAATCCCCAGGAGAGGAGGGTGCACCAAGTGTACATGAGAGGGCAGCCAAGTGTAAAGAACTAGCAGCCACCTATCATCTAACTCCTCTATGCTACCACATGTGAGGTATGAAGAGTGGGGATGGTGCCACCTCTTAAGGAGTGGGCAGCCATCTCTAGGAATGCGCCACCTCTACTCAAGAGGGGTGCACCTCTCCTTGGTGATATCTCCAAATCCAAATCATAACTTACCCACTAACACCCAATCACATCTAACATGTCTCCTATCACTGCCACATGGTGTTTTGAGGCTTTATTCACTCAAAACATGTTAAAACATGTTTCCCAAATTTTAGCACTTGCTCATTTTTTTATGATTTTCTTTGACGTTTTTGGGTTTTTTGAGTAAAATTGATTTTTAAGTGATTAAAATCACTAATTTTACTCAACCAAGCGGGTAATTAGGTAATGTGGGTGCTCTAGGTCCAGAAATGAGCACCCCCAAGACATATTAAGTCCCCTAGTACCACTTTTTTAATACATCTTTATTTTTTAATTAAAATTTTCGTTTTGCGGAAAAATTTTAATTAACTGAAAAAATTAAAAAAAAACTAAGGGGGACTTAGCACATTTCCATAAGACTCTAGGAGTATTTTTAGCATGGTAATATACATTAGACACTAGGCTTAGATCCATTCTAAGTCCTAACCATGAGTATATACTCCAGTTCTGGAGGAATTAAGTGAAAAAATTCATAAATTATAAATTCCCTGAAAATGGCAAAATATAATTAATAAATAAAAAAAACACTCCAGACTCCAAAGTAACAACTCATGTCTAAAACGAAGGTGGCTAAAACCTTTTACAAGTTCATCATGCAACATCTCTTATTACAATTTTTATGGAAATATGAAAAAGTTGGTCTTTATGACCGGCTAAATTTCTGAACTCTGAATTTTGAACATAAAATGTTCAATCTTTGGCGGCTCGCTGGAAGTCCATCCTAGTGCAACTTGGTGGATAACAGAACCCACAACTGAAAAGGGTTTACTTGTGGGTTACAGTGAGACTTCTAAAGCCTATCTGTTTTACATCCCTGCACTTAGGAGGGTTGTTGTTCGGAGGGATGTGAAGTTCGAGGAGGAGAGTGAAATATCCCCGATCCCGCTGATCAAGATATTTGCTACTGATCTAATGTTTTGTCTCACAGATCTGATACACTGGGGGTTTCTGGATGTGTTTCAGTTGTGTGTTTGAGATATTTATGGTTATTGCATGTGCATGTTGGTTATTGCATGTGCATGTTGCGTATTTATGGTTTAAACAATGTATAGAGGATGCATGCGGAAGTAAAGAACATCAATTGCCCAATAACATGTATTATGCGACTCAAGCATGGAAGTGGCAGCAATTGCTGTGAGTTTCCGGAACTGCATCTTTTCGTCAATCTATTTGTGCATGCTTAGATCTTCCTTCATCATCTGATCATGGGTATTTTATATTAGTTGTTTGTATTCCAATGACAATCCACGAGATCTAGTTGACGATTTCATCTGCTTCCAGCATATTATTTTATTTCCTGTTATTTTTCCCTCATAATACATATGAATGAGATGGTGATTGTTCCTTATTCTTTATGCATCATATATTCTGTCTAAACATTAATTGAATGAAACACACATGCGAAAATCACCAAGCATGTTAAAACCTTAACTCAAATGCATCCAGAAACCCCCAAAGTATTAGATCAGACAGTGGATTTGACAATTTAGCGGTATTTCCTAGACTAGCCGAGTTAGGAACATTACAAGGTCACTTAAGTGACTTGGCACTTGTTGGGGTTTACTGTAGCCCTTATCTATCATTGTGGATGCATGTTATGGCCATCATTCACTTATGCAGAGAATTGAAGAAATCGTCCGCTTTGGGGGAAATTTAGGGCTTGGGGTGAAGTCATCCCCCTTTCTTGGGCTAGACATTGCAACTTGAATGGCCAAGGATTATTTCTTTTTGATCCCCCCCCCCGAGCCTCTTAAGGCGGAACGTTGTACCTAAAAGGGAAAATCAGCCCCTCTCTAAGCTTGGCGTCAACCTTCTATGAGGGTTTCTCTTCATTGTAAAAGCATTTTTTAATTGCACTTTGACTTAGTCTCTGGTTTCTGCGAATGACAAGTCAAGATTATTTTATTCCTTAGGCTAATTTTAGGGAATAAAGAGTGGAGAGAAGGTGAGAGCCTCATGTATAAATAAAGGTACTCCTCTCACTCATTTTGTTGTCAATTGTTGGAAATTATTTTGAAGCCATTTAATAGAAGATCTTTACTTGGTGCATTCTTGGTGTCAATTCTTGGAGCTCTATCTTTCTTGGTTATTCTTCAAAGATTATTTTGATTATTCAAGTTCTACATAAACTAGAAAGATCGATCCACTGAGGAGTTATCAACTACTTGGAGGGAGGACGTCTCGGGTTTGTAACTCTTCCTTCTTCCCCAAAACGATTTGGTAAGGGTTCATCTCTTGTCTTGATTAGTTCTATGCTCCTTGGCAAGGGTTTCAAGCATTCTTTCTAAGTCTTTTGTTGATCTTGTTGGTGAACGCTATTCCGTTGGGGAAGCCCTTCTTATGGGGCATTGGTTACATGGTTTGTCTTGATTAGCAAGCTACTAGCCTTGTGGCCCTAGTCTCTAGTTTTAATCCATAAACGGGGATAACCGATCTTTAGAGGGGCATACTTCTTGACCCCATAAGCCCTAGGTGGAGATAAGGCGATGCCCTAACTCCCAACATTGACCAACCAAAAACCCTAAAATTCTCATCTTTTATTTTCCACAAAATACAAAAATACAAAAGATATAAGCGATCAAAAATATTTATTTTGTTGTCTATATTAAAGCTAACGGTTTATCTTTGTTTTCTAGACATTTTCCTCCACCGGATTGTGCCAAATCATTGATTTGTATCCCTAGAAGGGAAATCGACCCTCTTGGATTGCTCTTTATTGTCTTATCTAACATTCTTGTGACTGATTTAAGGTTTTATTCATTTCTGGAAATTAATTACAGCAATAAAAATCAGAATTGTCGAAACCCTGGAGCTAGGGTTTAACTCTAAAAGGTGAAATCTAGCCCTACCCTTGCTCTTATTTCACTTTGGAATTGTTTATCAAGTTTATCTAACACATTCTAACGATGAAATTCATCTCCTTAAAAGTCATTGCTGTTATATTTCATTTTGGAGAATTTTTTATGAAATCCTAGGGGACTTTGCAACATTTTTGCAAGTTTGAAGTAATTGCTTGGATAATATTCAATTGTACTTGCTTTTTATCATTGATGGGCTGTTTTTATACTAATATATCATTGTCCCAGCAAGAAGTGCCCAAGGATTTTCATCCCAAATGATTCTAAGCACTCTTGGATCACTTTTCATGGTCCAAATGTGCAATTTTCAACATTTTCTGTCATAAATCAGATTCTAGAAATCGAGGACAGCAGCAAGCTAGTCCAATATACAGCAAACAATCAAGGTATACCTCTGGTATATCAATCACCCTTGATTTGTGCAACAAGATCTCACTCTTGTGTGATAAAAGGTACATATTTTGTCATTTAAAGAGTGATTTGATAGTGTTGGTTTGTATTTCTGCTGTAAATATTCGTTTCAAATCTCCGCACTTGTCAAATTAGCTCCTAACCCTCTCTACATTGTGGTAATCTTTGCCCTAGCTCTTGGTTGCATATTTCCTAAGGCATTTGGCTACTAAGGCACTGGTCTATCTAATATGTATTGAGGTGTGCAGTTAGAAGGATTGGGCCACCCCCCTTGGTCTTTTGAAGCTGGCCTAAAGTGAAGGGGAGATCATACTAAGGTGATAGTGGTGCATTCCCCATATTGTGCCTATCCCCATAGCATCCCCCCAAGGCTAAGTTGCATGAAACGTCCAGCTGGGTGGCGTCTCGATCCCGAAAACGGCCCAAAATGCCGAAACCGATACGGTCGTCCGCGTTTCGGCCTGTACAAACAGTGTTTCGACGCCCCTCTTGAGTTTTGTGGGCCCATATGAACGGCCAAGAGGGCCACGGGTCCCTCAAAATGGCATAATTTTTCATTTTTTTTTCCCTTTTCAAAAATTCAAAACCTATCCTATATGTTTTTTATTGTTTTTATTTTTTAATTTGATTTGGGATTTTTATAAAGGTTGACTTTGGATGTATAGCCTCATCTATAGAGGCTAATTTTGGATTTTGTTGCTTGCATCATGTAATCAATGATATTTATCATCTATGGGAGTTAATATAGGCATAGTTTTCCTTCTAAAATGTCATTTATGTGTGTCATTATGTTTTTTTGCAAGGTAATGTGCTTTTTTTTTAAATATCTATCTATATACGGCGTTTCCGTTTTCGGAGAGTCGTGTTTCATGTCGTCCCTGTTTCAGAAACTTCCAGACATTTCCCTGTTTCGTGCAACTTAGCTCCAGGGGCTGCTGATTTGGGCGATAACAATAGTTACATGGCACACTCTTCTAGGGTGCACCTCAACTAAGTGCTCTCTCATCTTTATTACATGGATACTTCAGCTGCATTTGTCATCATTTGACCTTCATTAGAGAGCGCCCTCACCTTTTTTACTTCACATATATATTATTTTATTTGAGGTGGTTATAGAGGACATTTATTGGGAGGCGTGTGGCATTCTTGGACAGCTACACGTGTGTTTTTTGCATGCATACTACTTGGTCTTCTTTCTATTCTTGGAGGGCGCATATGTTGAAGGTTTCTTCCTTTCTATTTTTGGAGATCGTCTTGGAGGGTGCACTTGAGAAGATTTCTACTATCTATTTTGGGGTTTGGCCACATCCTTTCTTGTGGAGTGCTCCATCTAGTTGGCACTTTGCACATTCATTCATGGACTTGTTGCACACTTCGTGAGCTCTTCTAGGTGGACCTTGAAGCACATCCTCCTATGTTGAGGTTATTTTATTATATCTTGCATGCATGCTTCTTGGAGAGCACATTCCATATGGACACCTAGCATTGTGACTTGGTATTGTACCTATTTTTAGTGGTGAGCTCCCTTCATGAGCATTATTTAGTGCATGCTACTTACTATTTTTAGATGGGACAACCTCTCTGGGAGAGGCTAGTGTCCACATGCCTTGATATTGTTATTCCAATATTTTACAATTTGTTGACTTGTCATGGAGTTAGTTAGAAAGATAGTATATTTTATTGTATGAGAGACTTAACTCACTCTATATAAAGAGGAGTTTCTCTCCATTTCAAAAAAATGTTGGCAATTGGAGAATTTGGTGTTCAAGAAATAAGTTCTTTCATCCAAAAGGATAAATGTGGTAAACTAACTTTTTCAACCATATAGCCTACTAGTTGATTGTAACATACTAGTTCTTTCATTCAATCAATGTTTCATGACTCCATTAGCCCTTAGATTGATAGGCACTAGTCTTACATCATCCCATTTCCCTAATTCCCTCGTTTCTCTTTCATTTCCTTTCCATACCCGCTTTTCCATTTCCACTACCACATACCATTACTACAACCACTTTGTTTTATTAAGGCTTACTCTTCGTTTTTCACCTTGAGCACCCACTCCTTAGCCTTAATAATCCTATGATTCCTATCCTTAGGGAAGCCCCCCTTGAGTTGGAGAAGAGCCAACCAAAAGAGAGAGGAAGAGCTACTAAGGTGACAATGGGTAGCCTTCCTGAGTTGCACAAAACTAACACCTTGGTGATTGGGACTTTACTCTTTTGTGGGTGCTAGATTTTGTTGTAACACACCTCACATGTGTTAAGGATAGGTGGTTACATGACAAGTCATGTCAAGCCCACTTCTCCAAGTAACTAACTCTAGTAGCACACCCCACATGTGCCATGATAGGTACATGCCCACATGTGCCAAGCACCCACTCCACATAATTTTATGCAACAACACCAACAACTTAAGTGGTGCACTCCCCTAGTCCAAGTAACTCCAAGTGTCAAAAAGATAGATGAAAAGGGTTGTGAGACAATTCATCCTCGTGAGACTCTCTCCTACCAATGCATCCCTCTCAAAGCAAGAGCCAAACACTCATTGAGCAATAGGTAAACTAACAATAATATGACATAACAACAAATAACATGAATGTAGAAGACATAAAGAAAAAATTTGTTGATACCAGAGAGAGAAATGTGCTAGTTCTTTATTAATCGAGAAGATGGATTCTGGAACATTCATTGAGTACAGCAATGTAAATCCAACAAATGAAGCACACATCACAAGAGAGAGGGACCAGAACTCGTATTCGAACATAATGCAGGTCTTCAAAGCACTTTATTAATTAGAGTGGTGTAACCAAAATTCTAATTACAAAATTCTCCATGAAAACATTGCAAAGATTCCCAATAGGACTTTATTACAAAGTGGAATAATCCACAATTCTGATTATAAAGGCCTGGAAAATTTTGACAGTGCAACATTACATCTCCAACCACAAAATTGACTCATGAGGAGTGATATCAAACTTTGATCCAAAATCTACAAGACGCTGGGAAGAAAATGGCAGAAGAGAGGATGCAAGAACACGGGAAGAATAAACACACTATGAGATGAAGCAAATTCAATGGTCAGATGCACCAATGTTAAAATAGCTAGGATTAAACTTGATTAGATGCCCTTCTATTCGATGGGTTCATCCTTTCCAACCTACCGAGAGTAACAAATGCCTCTCCACACCTTTATTTTTCCGATGACAATGAGGAAACCACCACGCCATTTGGGGTTGGGACTAAATCTTTTCCAACCTACCCGGACTAACAAAGTAGCAAGCTCGCTACCCAGGCCATACCATACCATTCTACCCAGACTAAGAAAGTAGCAAAGTTCACTACCCAGGCCATAACATACCATTCATCAAGACCAAGAAACCTCCATACCGTTGGGCATTTAAATCCAGCTCGACACGCCTTGGACTTGAACTCATGACCGCCCAGGGACTCAAAGGTTCGGATGAGGGTGGGCGAACCATCTCACTTATAGCTTAAGCCCAAGCTAAAAGGAAAACGAGGGGGGTGTTGTTTTTGTGACAACAAGTTTTGGAAGCCTGGTTCTAGAACGGAGGTGTTCTCGTGAGAGTTTTGTCTTTTAGTTGAAACAGGTACTTTTCTGTTGGAGGCGACAACGATAATCAAATTAACAAGTTATTTTAAAAAGGTGAAAAACATGGATAACCAACACTGGCCCAAATTAGCTATGGAGGAGGAGTAAGAACATAGGAAGAAAACTTGGATGAAGCAAAATAAACTGTGGTTGAGTAAGTGGAATACAAAGCTGCATGAATGTCCTAACACCAAGGAAGAAATAAAAAAGTTCGTGAATGAAAAATTTAGGACTGTCATGTGGACCAATCACAGTGGGCGTAAAAAAACATACTACATCAAGGAGTTTAACCCAAATTGTGATCATAGCGAGAAAACACATTTAGGGGTAGCTATTAAACGAAAAGCAAGGTTGTTAGTCGCACAGCTGAAGACGGATTCACATCACCTTAGATGTGAGACCGGTAGGTGGAGGGTACCCAAGGAAGTTTGGGAGGAGAGAACTTGCATATTCTGCAATAAGGAAGTGGTGGAGACAGAGTGGAACTTTGTCACAGAATGTGCAGCCTACGAGGATATCCACAGTCAGTATGAAAACAGCTTAAAGGTCGACAACATGCACCAACCATTTGACGAGGATAAGATCAACCAGATTGTTAGTCTTCTAGTCAAGATTCACAGCAGAAGATCCGACATTGAAAATACTGTGAAGATGAGTAGAGGCTGTTATTCTCTTGGTCCCTTAGGCTGTTCAGCATCATGGACGTCATTAAAATCAATCATTGTTAAAAGCCATCTTCTTTTGCATTTCTGTTCAAACGTCAGACATGGATATAGAAAAGAAAACAATTATATAAAGAATTATAATTGTTTATCCCCTCCCTATGCGTGCTTAAGAACAATGTGAAGTAAACGATTTAGTAAGATAATGCAATCCTCGCAATCTATGAAACAGAGTTAGTAACAGTTGAACATCTATATTTCCTTTCTGTAAGACAAATACAAGTATGGAGATGGAGATGGAAATTGCATTCGCAATGAAGAGTTTGTGACAATTCAATGTCAATATTTACTTACATGGACAACGAACGAGATCGAGATAGAAATGGCAATCGAAGTAGCAGTTGACAATTGTGTGAATGCCGCTGCAAACGTAAATGAAATTGGGAAGATATGGAAGAACACCCTGCTGCTGCCGCCACTTCCAGTCCCAATCCCATAAGCTTCCTTCGAATATCCCACCAAAGAAACCCTATTGCCCTTTTAAAATTCGAAATTTGTCATAGTCAATGCAACAGTCAACATTCTTTATGTTCAATCATAATAAATTATTCCCTGCTTTATCTTCAATCAACGAAGAGAAAATGTGATCCGGATTCCTTTCAAGGTGAAGTATCTTCTTCCTAGAGTTTCATTAAAAAGGTTGTTTTGTGAGTTTCGTAAAATATCGTTCTATTCACTACTTCATGCAATTATTGTTATTTCTAAAACATGGACCGGGCTAAGTTCATTTGCTTTAATATTTTATTTATTAAAGATGACTTTCAAATAGGTTAAGATTAAGTGGATTTGTTATTTATATTAATTATATTACAAATTTTTAGATTTTTTTCATTCTTTATTGTTATTTATTGTTATTGCGTTAAAGAGTTATACATTTTCATTAATATTTAAAGTATAGAATAATAAGGATGATTGTTAACACCATTCAAGAGAACACATAAGATCCATACATACAAAATGAGAATTATGGTTAGTCCTTCTATCAACTTCGTCACCTTATTCACAAACATTATAACTAGGTTAATAGGGAATGTACACAAAACACACATCACGGGCTAGGACAAAATAGAGTAAATTGACTTCTTTTTTCACAGAAACTGGAGAATTTGTATTCATAAAAGAGGGAGCGGAGGAAACCTCTTAAAAAATATAGAACCAGATAACAGTACAAAATTCCAGTTCATTCAAAACATCTAGCAACCATAGTCTTATTCTACGTCTATGATTTCTCCATATTTTAACATTGCTACATATATGAATAGAGTAAGTTCGATAATAGATATCGTTAATACAAACTACAAAACAAAACATAACTAAACATTGGAGTCTAGATCCTAACATATATCCTTATCTATTATGTCATCTGCATTAAATGGCGTCGTTGGAGCATTTAAATCCAGAAGTTGAGATGCCTCCAATTCAGACGAGCCTCCATTGTCCATACTAGAGGCTATGTTCCCTTGTTCCACTTCCCTCTGAGCAAACTGCAACTGAAGAGATTTGACTTGGCTTCTAAGAAAACAGACCTCGTCCTGGAGTTGTCCCACCATGAACCTATGATGAACCAGAGTGTCCAATGCAAAGGATATTGATGAATTAAGAGCATTGATTGTAATTACAAGGCATTGGCGTTCCAAGAATTCACTATCCTCCATTTCCTCTTCTTGATTCACATCATTCACTATGTATGCCATGACAGGTTAGTTGCCCAAAGTAACCAACGCTTGAATTCGAGAACAACAGTGAAATGCAGGTAAAACAACCAAGCTTGTGCAATTAACAGGCTTACCAATGAACAAGCCACTCCTCGATAAGAACAGCCAAGATACACCAGAGAAATGGCAAACCAGACTACAAACAAACTTGTCCAAGATTGAGTGGAGGAGCAATAAAACATGCACTTCATACCTTTACATCCTTGTTCAAATAATCTCCCATGAGGTGGCTATGCCAATGCACAAGCTTGCTGACGATATTTCCCATATTCGTCATCCTAATCTATACTTTCGCCTCACTTCCATGCACATTCATTGTGGCAGCTTTCTCGTCATGTGTCTTATCCATCCGGCTAGGAATGAGATTGTACTGAACTCATACCATCTCCTATGATCTCCTCCTACGCCCACGAGCCGAAATACACTTCCCACTTGCAAAACTAATTACCTGACTTGCCCTTTGATATATAGTAAGACGATGAAATAGAACCTACATGAACCTTCCACGGGGCGACATAAGAGAGATGAGAAACACCATGTGGAATAAACGAGCCCAACCCAAATGTCAAGCCTTATTCATTAAAGAGGAGTGAAAAAGCGCACGACCCCACAAACCCCCAAGGAACCAGGGGCTAGGCCAATGGCTATATTGGCCATTTCATCAACTTCTTTGTTATTTTCTTGAAGGACATGGAAGAACTGAGCAAAGAGATTGGTTAAAGATATCTGAATAAGCTTAGTAAGGGCCTTCAAGCCATCATACTTAGGAGTGGATCCGATAACCAAATATCTTATAGTGTTTTTGGAATCGCCCACAATGTTGAAATGAGATATGTGTCTTTGCTTTGCGAGTTGCACCCCCTAAAAGACTACATAAGCTTTTTCCTTATTATTCAAGGTTATCCCAGGAATCTAATAGAAATCTAATTCTCGAATTCCTCTAGGGCCATAGAGCACCCCTCCAGCACTTGCCTCCCCTAACAATTGACTTTTAATAGTCTTTAACAAAAGTAATAAATAAAGACTATCAATGTCTAGTGACATTGTTACTTATATTCTATCAATGGGCATCGTTCCTTCTATTCCATCAATGAACATCATTTTCACTCTCACCATTATGTTCCATTTGAGTTAATCGTGCCTCGATTATTTGCAAATTCCTTTTTAGTTATTTTTATTTTCTCTCATGTCCATCCTACCTTTGGTAATCCTACATATATGATGTTTTTAACATCAACGAACATCATTTATTCTCTTCTAACAACCCATTGTTGATTTTTTTTAACAATTTATGTACAAAACTTTGTCTACCTTTGATGTTCTAGTGAGCTTCTACCATTCAACCTATACTTTATAAGACTCGACAATAGCATCTAAATCTCAATGAACATTGTCTTTTTCCCTAACCAACCATATTACTCAATCGGGATATGGTGACTATATTATGAGTCCCTAAACAACGTCATAATATGGAGAGAATTCTTCTTTATGTTAGTTACATAGAGATCCAGTGAGGACATTTTCCCTCAAGTATGCTTCCACAACATATTCTCTAGGTTGTATATCGATGCAATGTCTATACCCTGCACTATGGATGGCTAGAAATCATTTATTGAGTACTTTTTGTTCACAAAGGGCTTGTCCAAAGCCTTTAAGTCATTCTCCCAATAAGTTATCTTTGGATGGTATTACTAATCTCTTTTCCCTAAAGGGAAATATATGTTTATTTTTCTTCCTTTATTTCTTCCAACTCATAAGGTCTCTTGACTTGTAGGCATTATAGTCATGGTTCCCTTAAAAGTAAGTATGAATGACCATCAATAAACGAACACCGCACATTATTGAGAGGTGGCCATTTTTCATCTCTAATCGATGCTTTATATTGCTTAACTAGTATGCCATTAACAAGTTGGAATTTGAAGTATTAACATCCTTTGATACCAATTATCTTGCATTTCCCGTCTAGGAGGTGTGGCTTCACAAAGCTCTCGAAGTCAAAGATTTCATGAATCATATATGGGTGAAGGAACTTTTTTCCTCATATGTCTTGTAAGCAACCATGATCTCTATTTTTCTTCCTTTATTTCTTCCAACTCATAAGATCTCTTGACTTGTAGGCATTATAGTAACGGTTCCCTTAAAAGTAAGTACGAATGACCATCGAGAAATGAACGCCGCACATTATTGAGAGGTGGCCATTTTTCATCTCTAATCGATGCTTTATATTGCTTAACTAGTATGCCATCAACAAGTTGGAATTTGAAGTATTAACATCGTTTGATACCAATTATCATCAAATATGGGTGAAGGAATTTTTTTCCTCNTCTCTCTCTCCAAGCCCTTCAAAGATGAGGTACTATGTGATGTTTCCCCACTTGAAGTTTGTGATGTTCTTTTAGGATAGGCTTACATGTGGAAACATCATGTTGTTTACGACTCCCGACCCTGTCATGTCATTGTTACTTTGGGAGGACAACCCTACAAGGTACGAGAGCTAATTTTGACTACTGCAATTTCATTGATCTCAACAAAATAGTGCCAGAAGGTAATCTCTCAGGCTACAAAGTTTTTCCTCTTCATGGTCCAGTCAGAAGGTGAACGATAGGTCACTGCAACTGCCACTGGCTCTACACAGGATCTCTCTAAACAACAAAAGCAAGTCGAAAATGTTGTAATGTTCCCAACCAATTTTGGCCAAGAACAAGGGTTTGTGGTTGTTGTTTGGTGTTTGTTTTGCAGGTGTTTTATTACAGAAAGAAGTGTTGAAGGATTTTGCATGATGAGCATCACAACAAGCATTGGACACAACACAATGAAGGAAGAACACAATAACTTAACAAGCTTCAGATCTGACCTTTATTTAGTAATATAAGTGCTCCTCATACATGGATCTGTAGATCTGATCGAATGTAGAAGATATATATATCCTCCAAGCCTCATGCTAATGAATATAGTCTAGTACAAGATTAACTTCTTGCCTTTGATAGCTAAAACCTTCATATCTATGTCAGTGCACCTTTGAATGGTTGGATATGGAACTGGTATGGCCCTAGTTGGCTGAAGAAGCTCAATAATTTGCCCCCCTTGGAGATGGCCACCAAATAGAATAAAATCATTGTCAAATTGTAGACCAGGGTATATATAGAAGATGTGTAGCAATATTGAGTGCAATCCCTAAAGTCTTCCTTTAGATATCACAACCTCCTTAGTGAAAATGTGCCTTTCCTTCAAAAACTTTGCCCAAACCACAACAAATCAAACAACAAAGGAAACCCCCAAGCAATGCTTGAAAAAGGGCGTTATGAACCTAGCAATGAACTTTGTATAAGATGGAATGGTTGATCTGGCCTCCCTAGAGAAAATCGAAACTTCCTTCTCTTGGAGACGTGCCCCACTACTGGAAAACACTTGAGATCTGCGCCCTAGCCTCCAAATATAGACTGATGAATACCTGTGTCTGAGTAGAATGGCAAGGGAGGGATCTTGCACCTCCTTGGACAAGCTTGGACCAGGAACAAAGGAATATTTCACCTCCTTGCTTGCCTCTAGGGTTTCTTGACTCAAAACCATCAAAATATAAGTTGTAGAGCTCAAGTGATCACAATGAGAAAATAAACAAGAGTGAGGAGTGAGGCGCCTCCTCTCCCTTTTATACCTCTCGATCTAATTCTCAGTTGAGTTGCCTTTTTTGCTTTTTACTACGGTTGTGATTTGATTTTTCACTTAAGTTACCTTAACCTTTTCTTTTCTTCATGAAAGTCACCTTTTAATAAAATCACTTCAATTCCTTAAGTGACTTTTAGTGTCTCAACCCCTTTTACCCATGGGACTATAGTCTAGAGGGGTGACTAGACTATTTAGTCCATCTTTATTATTGTTAAGGGGAGGGGGGCATTACAGTCTCCCCTACTGGAAATTGCTTGCCCACAAGCAATCTTGAACCTGCCTGTTATATCACTTGTTCATTCTCCCAAGAGGCATCTTCTATAGGTAGATTTTTCCTTTTAACCAAGTATTCCTTGATGCTCCTATTTCTTAGTTGATTCACCCTTACTTCCAAAATATCTTCTGGTATCAATTAATTAAGTGCCCCTCTTCATCGATAGGTGGTAGCTCATCATTAGCTATGACATGATGTCCCAATGCCCTTTTCAAGCAAGATACATGGAAAACATTGTGAATTATGCTTCCCCTGGGGGAGTTCTAACTCATATGCCATTGACCCAACTTTCCTTTGCACTCTATATGGACCATAGAACCTCGGTTTTAGCTTTTATGCGCCCTTACTCTTAAGGAATGACTTTTGGTACGATTGTAGTCTCAAGTACACCAAGTCCCCTACCTCAAATGTGCACTCCACCCTATGTTTATCAACATACAACTTTTGTTGATTTTGTGCCTTGTGCAAATGATATTTTAGTTCCTTGAGGATGTCTTGGCTATCTTGTATCCATTCTTTAGCTATAGGAGCTATGTTGTCTCCAAATACAATCTTAATGAAGGTGAGGGGCTCATAATTGTATAAAGCTTTAAAAGGAGACATGCCAAAAGACATGTGATGAGTAGTGTTGTAGCAGTATTCTCCTAAATAAATCCATATGACCCATGCTTTTTGCTGCCCCGATACATAATTGTGGAGATACCCCTCCACCCACTTGTTCACAATCTCGGTTTGCCCATCTGTTTATGGATGGTAGCTAGTGCTAAGGTTTAAAGTAGTGCCTACTAGCTTAAACAACTTCTGCCAAAATATACTCATGAACCTGTTGTCCCTGTCACTCACTATATTCTTGGGTAGCCCATGTAGCCCGAAGACCTCTCTAAAAAATAGATCTGCCACCTGAGATGCGTTGAAGTCCATGCAGATAGAAAAGAAATGCGCAAATTTGGTCAAACAGTCAACCACCACAAAGATGCAATCCTTCCCTTGAGATTTGGGAAGACCTGTAATAAAATCCATAGATATACTCTCCCATTTGTGCTTGAGAATAAGGAGGGGATGTAATAGACCTGCAGGATGTGTGTGTCCATCCTTGTTTTGTTGGAAAATGGTACATTCCTTGATATGACGCATAACCTCTCCCTTTAATCCCTTCCAAACAAACCTTTCCTTGATTTTTCTATATGTTTTAAGGAATCCTTGATGATATGTTAAGGAAGAATCATGGAATGCTTGAAGCACTTTCCTTTTAAATGAGGATCATGGAACCAAATAGATTCTTCCCTTGTAGTAAATAATATCATCCATAATCTTGTACCTGTCATCCTGTATCTGTCCATCCATCAACTCACACGAAAATTTGTTCTTTGAGTATTCTACCAATAAGAGAGATTTCCAATCAACAAATATTTTGGGCATAGAGTATGTTGAAGTCCTTTTGGATAAGGCATCTACCACCACATTATTTTTCCCTTTGACATACTCAATGTCAAAGTTGTATGCTTGGATTTTTCTTACCCACTTTTGTTGCCTTTCATTAAGATCCTTCTACGCAAGGAAGTATTTGAGACTATTATGGTCTGTCCTGACCACAAATTTCACTCCCACTAGATATTTCTTGAATTTGGAAAGAGCATGCATTATGGCTAGCATTTATTTGTCATAAATGGTATATAGCAGTTTAGGACCCCTCAATTTATGGATCTCATAGGTAATAGGATGCCTATTATGCATGAGCACTACTCCAACACCTTCCCCAAATGCATCACACTATAATATGAAAGGTTGAGAAAAATTAGGTAGAGATAACACAGGACAAGCACTCATCACCTTCTTTATTTTCTCAAATGTTGGTTGGGCTTCATCATTCCAATCAAAGGATCCCTTTCTGGTCAAATCAGTTAGGGGTGTGCAAAGTTGGGAGAACCCTTTGGCAATTTTTTTGTAGTAATTGCAAATGCCAAGAAAACTCTTAAGTTCTGTAAGTGTCCTAGGTGTGGGCCAATTAATGATAGCTTGAATCTTCTCTTGATGAACTTGTACCCCTTTTGCTCCAATACTGTGTCCCAAGTAGAGGACCTATGTCATTCCAATCTCACATTTTGATTATTTATCATATAAGACTGCTCCTCCATAATGATCGAGATGTGGTCCACATGTTTGAGGTGCTCTTTCCAAGTTTTGTTGTAAATCAACAAGTCATCAAAAAAGACAAGCAAATATTTCCTTAATTGTTTGTTAAACACATTATTCATGCAGGATTGGAAGGTAGTTGGCGCATTGGTGAGACCAAAAGGCATAACAAGGAACTCATAGTGTCCAAAATGGCATCTGAAGGTTGTCATGTGTATGTCTTGCTCCCTCGTCCTGATTTGAAGGTGTCCATAACGCAAATCAATTTTTGTGAAGTATACTACCCCACGCGGTTCATCCAATAGTTCATCTATCTTGGGGATGGGCTATATGTTCTCGATGGTTCTCTTATTCAATGTTGTGTAATCTATGCACATGCACATAGTTCCATCCTTCTTTTTGACCAACACAACTAATGATGCAAATGGGATTGAACTTGGTCTGATATGCCCCATGGCTAGTAACTCTTTGGTGGCACTTTCTATCTCGTCTGTGTGCTTCTTGGGATGTCTATAAGGGGTAGTGATGACCGGTTTGGCCCCTTCTTCCAATTCTATAATATGTTCAAACCCCCCGTCTGGTGGCTGCCTTGAAGGAATAGGCTCAAAGAACCTTTTGTGCTTGTGAAGCATCCTTTGTATGTTTGGAGGGTATTGTTTGTTTTTCCCATCATTTGTGTCCATGATGAAGCATTCAACTGCAAAGACTATCTCTTATCGTCCAAATATGGCATGCATTTTCTTGGTTGTCACCACTCTAGGAGAATCCCTTTTCATCCATTTAAGCGTGACTCTCTTTCCTTCTTCTTTATTGAAGGGCATTTCCATGGTTTTGTAATTAGTGGTGATTGGCCCCAAGGTGTTAAGCCACTGCACACCTAAAATGATATTCATGTCTGGAATGTCCACCACATAAAAGTCATGTGTCAAAGTGTACCTGCCCAATGTCAAGCTCATCTGTGGAATATACATGTCACAAGCAATAGTGCACCATCCTGCCACTTCAACCAAGAAGCCCTTAAAATCAACTGTAGGGATATGCCTCCTCACTACCATAGCCATGTCAATTAAGTTACGAGAATCCCCACCATCTATCAACATTGTTTCCCTTTGTCCTTGTACAACTCCCTTTATCCAAAAGGTGTTAAATTTAGGCACCCCACTCATAGAGGCAATGGTGACCTTTTTGAGTCCCGCATCAGGGGTTAAGGATGCCCCACTACCTTGCACATGCAAGGCTTAATCTTCCTCCTTGTGGATGGTCTACATAGCATGGATAGCTCCACCCCCTTCATCATCTATCTCCTCTTCATTGTCAGACATCACTTCTATATAGTGAATTGTTCCCTTGCCCAAACATCTATGACCTAGCTACCAAGGTTCTTTGCAAGTGAAGCAAAGTTGTTTTCTTCGTAAATCCCTTCTTGTGGCTTCATCCAACTTCCCCTTGCCTTTGTCCATTGGCCTAATGTCACAACCCCTAGGAATGATAGGAGGTTTGGGTGTGAATCTGGTTTTACCTGCTACCCCAACTAGATCTCTGGTGTGCTCAATAACATCTTGCAAGGTCACAATCTTAAAAGCATTAACCCATCCTCTCACTGATTCAATCATCCCCTCTATATACATCATTAGTAGTATGGATTCCCATACATATGGGACCATAACTGATATTCTTTGGCCTCAATAAAGGTTTCAGTTGATCCTGTTTGTTTAATCTATGTGAGGTCCCGGAAATGACGATCTGGATTGTCTTTGTCAAACCTATCGATAAGCCTATGAGTGAACTCTTGATAAGAAGTGATACGTCCATGGCCCAAGGTGGTCATCCCATGAAACCACCATTCATGTTGCAAATTGTGTAGCCTTATTTTCCTCCATAGGGTTCAATTGGAGGTAAGCATCCATTTTTTGCACCCAAGTTGTAGCAGAGATGTGTTTTGACCCATTGAAATTTGGTAATTCCATTCTTCCAGCCTTGCGCCCTAGTTCATTATCACCCCTGTAACGTTCTTTGGATCTCCTTTTCATCTTCAAGTGGAAATACTCTCCCATAAAAACCTGTCTCATGAACCCATCGCTCACGGCATTGTACTCCCTTTCTGCAATCTCCCACTCATTACCAAAAATTCCTTTATCGAAAGCATGAGTGTTCCTCCTTTGTGCATTTAGGAAGGTAGGCATGTATGACCTAGGGGTGGTCCGGCTAGCTATGTGAGATGGAATAGGTATTCCATCATTTGGCTCATGCTCCTCCACATGACCTTTATGTATGGACTCCTCGTGGTATCTATTTCCCCCATGCGATCCACCAACATCATGACTTCCACCAAACAAGGGTGGGCCTTTACCATGTCTCTATTCCATCAAATATTGAGAGAGAATGCCCTGAAGTTTACTTTGTTCCTCCATCAAAGCTATCATTTTGTCTTGTCGTCTTTGCAAACTAGCAAAGGATAATTTAAGCTCTCCATGCCCCAAAGATATATGGTTCTACATTTCCTCAAGGTTGCACTGCATAGATTCTTGACTATTTTGTAGTGCATTCTACATTGTCTAGGATACCTTTTCTGCCAAAATTTCATCCTCTTCAGATGTGGCATTTTTTGTTTCATGAGTTTCTCCCATGTTGACTTTTGGTGCTTCCCCTTCCAGAATACTTGTTACTGGTTGTCCCCCATGGCCTCTTCTCCTTGTCATCTGTATTTTTCACAAGCTGGTGAAGGAAATTCGCTCTGATACCACTGTAATGTTCCCAACCAATTTAGGCCAAGAACAAGGGTTTGTGGTCGTTGTTTGGTGTTTGTTTTGTAGGTGTTTTATTACATAAAGAAGAGTTGAAGGATTTTGCTGAGTTTTATAGCATGATGAACATCACAACAAACATTGGATACAAGACAATGAAGGAAAAACACAATAACTTAACAAGCTTCAGATCTGACCTTTATTTAGTAATATAAGTGCTCCTCATACATGGATCTGTAGATCTGATGGAATATAGAAGATATATATAACCTCCAAGCCTCATGTTGAGGAATATAGTCTAGTACAAGACTAACTTCTTGCCTTTGATAGCTAAAACCTTCATATCTATGTTGGTGCGCCTTTGAATGGCCAGATCTGGAACTGGTACGACCCTGCCTGGCTGAAGAAGCTCAATAATTCGGCCCCCTTGGAGATGGACACCAAATAGCATAAAATCATTGTCAAACTGTAGATCAGGGGATGTATATAAGATCTGTAACAATATTGAGTCCAAACCCTGAAGTCTTCCTTTAGATATCACAACCTCCTTAGTGAAAATGCGCCCTTTCCTTCATAAACTCGACCCAAGCCACAACAAATCGAATAACAGAGGAAACCCCCAAGTAATGGCTGCAAAATGGCGTTATGACCCTAGCAATGAACTCTGTATAAGATGGAATGGTTGATCTGGCCTCCCTAGATCAAATCAAAACTTCCTTCTATTGGAGATGCGCCCCATTGCTGGAAAACACTTCAGATCTGCGCCCTAGCCTCCAAATATTGACTGATGAATACATGTGTCTAAGTAGAATGGTGAGGGAGGGATCTTGCACCTCCTTAGCCAAGCTTGGACCAGGAATGGAGGAATCTTTCACCTCCTTCCTGCCCTCTAGGGTTTCTTGACTCAAAACCCTCAAAACGTAAGTTGTAGAGCTCAAGTGATCGCAATGAGAAAATAGACAAGAACGAGGAGTGAGATGCCTCCTCTCTCTTCTATACCTCCAGATCTAATTCTCAGTTTAGTTGCCTTTTTTTCTTTTTACTAAGGTTGTGATTTGATTTTTCACTTAAGTTACCTGAAACTTTTCTTTTTTTCTTGAAAGTCACCTTTTAATAAAATTGCTTTAATTCCTTAAGTTACTTTTAGTGCCTCAACCCCTTTTACCCATGGGACTATAGTCTAGAGGGGTGACTAGACTACTTCTTCCATCTTTATTGTTTTCAAGGGGAGGGGGACATTACAAATGTTGTAGTGGAATATAGATATATCTTCATTTCACTTACGAGGGTGCCTCTACACTATCAAGTCAAACATTCCATTGACTTGATATCTGGTGTGACCTTACCCAATGTTCCAATATACAAGTGCTCCCTTCTAGATAATGAGGAAATAAAGTGTCAGATTCACGAGCTCATCTGCAAGGACCACATTTGATTGAGTTCCTCTCCTCTTGGGAGACCAATTGTGTTGGTACAAAAGAAGGATGGGACATGGGGACTTTGTATTGATTATAGATTCCTAAACAAGATCATTGTCAAGAACTGATACCTGATCCCCCAGATTGACGATCTTCTTGATTAGCTTAAGGGTACCAAGTTCTTTTGTAAGATTGATCTAAAGTTTGGCCACCACCATGTTCCAATAAACAAAATGATGTATGGAAAACAACCTTCAAATCTAAAGAAGGCCTTTTTGAGTGGTTAGTAATGTCTTTTGGCTTCATTATACTCCAATGACATTCATGAGGATGATGGATGATATCTTGTGGTAATTCACAATCTCTTTTGTGGTCATATATTTGGATGACATCGTCATATTTATCCAAACCTCGCCAGAACACCTGTAGCACATCCAACAGGTCCTGAGCACCCTGCGACAACACAAGCTATACACCAATCGAAGAAATGCTCAATCAACATGTAGGAAATTCAATACTTGGGATACACATTGGATGAACATGAGGTGCATGTGGACTTGGCCAAGATCTAATTTATTCACAATTGTCCAGCCTCAAAGACTATGACACATCTCAATAGTTTCTTGGGCCTCACCAACTTCTACCGTATGTTCATGTTGGGATTCTCTCATAACGCTTGGCCCTCAAGTCAAGTGACCAAAGGTGGAGCTAAGGCCAAGTTTGTTTGGTCCAAGTCACAACATAAAGCATTCCATGATCTAAAACATCGCCTCTGCTTTGCACGATTCCTCGGGCTGCAAGAATTGCAACAACCATTTGAGATTGAGACAAATGGCTCTCTGATTGTGTTATGAGTGTAGTCCTCGCTCAGCAGGGATATCAGGTGGCCTATCACAGTGAAACATTATCTGATGTTGTTTAGAGATATCCCACCTATGACAAATATATGTACTCTATTGTGCAAGCACGTCGACAATGGAAGCATTATATTATGGGAAAGGAAATGATCACCTGCATTGATCATGAGTCTCTACAATTCATGCAAACATGACGAAAGTTACATAATGATCACCATCATAAGTTATCCACGTACCTACAACAATTCCACTTGAACATCAAGTATAAGAAGGGAAACACCAGTCGACCCCCGATTATGGCACTGATCACAGTTCTTAACTCCCGTGGGCATGAGACCTCCAAGTGGCCACAATTATTTAATAGTGACTTTGACTTCACTGCTACCTATCAAACATTGAGTGTAGGCAAACAAACCAGTTCCACACTTTAATATCTAGGATGGACTACTATGTTATCTGTTAATCTCTGTGTTCCTTCAAGCAAGTGTGTGAAGCTAGTTTGGGAAGCTCATTACAATCGAGTGGAAGGACACTTTGGGCTGGAAAAAATAGCGGCAGTATTGCAAAAGTATTTTTATTAGTCGAAGCTTCGACAAGATGTCAACAAGTATATTTGATCATGCACTACCCGTGCCATTTCCAAAACCACAATTAAGAAACAAGGGCTATACTCCCATGTGCCTACTCCTTATAGTCCTTAGGATTCCATCTCAATTGATCACATGTTTGATCTACCTTCAACCAAGCATGGTAATGACTATATCTTTATGGTCATTGATCGATTATGTAAGATGGTAGTTCTTGGCACCCTACAAGAAGAGTATCACAACTGAGGCCATTGTTAAGTTCTTCTTCGAGTGAGTTTGGGTTGATTTGGGGCTACCATCGACTATTATTTCATATCGTAATAGTAGGTTCTTGAATACATTCTGGTACAATCTATGGTCATTGATGGACACCAAGCTCACCAACTCAACTGCCTTCCACCCCCAAACTGATGGATAGACAAAGGTATTCACAAGATGATTGTGCATATCATGAGAATGTACAACTCCAAACGTCCCCACACATGGGATGAGAGTTTTCCTTATGTTCAACATAGTTAGAATCAATCCCTTCATAGCTCTACTAGCCACAACCTTTTTCAGGTGTGCTTGGGGTTCCAACCATTGGCCCCAATGGATGTAGCTATACTCCTTGCATCCACACAGGAAGAATATGCCCATGCCCAAACTGAGGCTAACAAGGTAGCCAGATTTGTTGAACAAATTCAACAAATCCGTCAACAAGTCCATGCCCTTTTGTAGAAATCCAATGCCATTTTGACCAACATTGGGTTACACACAAGTTTCAGGTTGGTGATATGGTCTAGTTACATTTGCAGAAAGAGCGTCATGTAGTACCCCATCGCAAGCTTCATCCACTTCAATATGGGCCTTACACCATCACCAAGGTTGTAGGTGAGAATGCTTTCAAATTAAGTATTCCCCCATTCCTTGGCCTCCATCCATTCTTTCATGTGGAGCTCCTTCAACCATACTTTCCACCTATAATGGACACTTCAGAGGTATTTGAGAACTTGTCCCCTACATAACTCAACCATGATTGCCTTGAGCGGGCTACAATTGATCAAATCATGGATACACATATGAAAGGTGTGTGCCAACAACACATACAACTCTATCATGTCGTCAAAGCAGGGCAACTTCTTCACCAAGGTAAGTGGATCACCTAGAGCCACTTACCTATATTGGACACCTTAGAGGTATTTGAGCACTTTTCCCCTACATAACTCAATCTTGATTTCCTTGAGCGGGCTAAAATTGATCAAATCATGGATACATAGATGAAAGGCGCGTGCCAACAACACATACAACTATATCGGGTCGTCAAGGCATGACAACTTCTTCACCAAGGTAAGTGGCTCACCAGGAGCCAAATTTAGTAGAAGTTTCTTGATCTGATGAGGGAAATTGACATAATGGATACCACTTCTTCCTAAGGGGGGAGGACTGATCCAAGTGGACATCGGTGGCCCCACATCTCTTCCATCGACTCAATTGTTCTCTATCTTCTTGGCAGTTTTTCTATAATTTTTTGGGTCCTTCTACCGACTAAACTAGCGGCCTCGTCAAGGTCCTTTGAGGCGCTAAGGTTGTACCACATAGGACAAGTGCCCATTGTCAACGTGACACAAGTCCCTCCCTATTTAAGCCCAACTCATATGCTAGAGGACTTTGGGAGGCTTCACTAACACAACAACTTCACTCAAAATAGATGAGTGCTTGTGCGATATAGGGGTGAAAGTAGGAGTTAATTATTTGAACTAACTCGTCTAAAATGATAGATAACCAACATAATTCATGCAAACCATCAAAATAAAACCATGCAAGATTCGCAAGATAAAGCAATAAAATAGTGCAAAAGAACGGTGAAAGCCTTTACCAATTCCTTAGATGTATTTTTAGGTATACCTTTTGGTAATGTGGTTGTACTTTTAGTTTTTCCTTGTTGTCTTGATTTTTCAAATCTGTAAAATGCATAAACATAGCACAAAACAACAAGAAACATGGTCCTTTGAGGCCTCCCACAAGTGTTAGGCACCTTAGATCACTAGATTTTTGGGTTAGGAAGCTTGGACAACAAGTTAAGAGTGATTTCCTACACCCAAAGCTTTAGATATGCAACAAAATGGTAATTTCCAACAAGTCAAAAACCACTTTACAGATTTGGGGTTCAATTCCCCCCAGGGTCAAAACCCCAAAAAATATTCCAGCACGATAAGAACCTTATAATGGTTGGAAATTGTTTATTTTTATCCCAAAAATTTATATTTTCAATTATAAAATGAATTTGTAAAAATGCAAGGGGTTTCTTAGGATAGATATAAGCAATGCAACCAACACATAAATTCATCATTGCCTTGGGTTTACCTTTGTGCTTGGTTGCTAAGAAAAATAATGAAATTTCAAACCTGTAGAAAGCATACATCGAAACTTCCTTCAAATCTTTGACCAGATCTACGATGGAATCCTCATCATGTAGAAGAAAATCAAAGAAGCGTCATGGTTCATTGGGACTACTGCAAGCTTCTTTGATCCATAATTCAATGAGGCTGATGTACTTATCGTTCTTATCTTCAGCATTGCACCATTCATCAACACTACTCATCAAATTGTTAAGCAGAAGGGGCTTTGATGGCGACTCCAATTGAAACCTGCATAAAGATTGTTTCCCTTCATGGATGTATCTAGTCACATTCATAAATAAATGGTGAGAAAAACCATGAAAATTATAAGACCATGTGAACCTATGACTTATGGATGGTTGCTTCGATGTTTGAGGTTGAAAGCTCATGAAATAAGTCTGAAACTGAACATGTTGGGACCCGACTACCACTGTGACCCTCAAACTCTTGTTGTCAAACAGATCTTTATACACTTGAGAGCTATTGATTAAGAATATCCATGACTGGATAATTTTTGTTGTATCGTGAGTGTGGAAGTCCCCTTTCTGCACATGTAAATGTAGATGTTACTGTATCATGGAGAAATTTGGTCGCTCATATGGCCAAAACTCTGCAATCTCACACTCATCATTCTCTGTATCATAGATGGGATCATCGTCAAAATGATAGTAGCTTCTATTCTATTTTCATCTATCGACCTCAAGGAATGCATCAATACTTTCAATCTCTGTGCAATCATCCTCCCTCTCTGGTGAAGAACTTCCCACAATGTTGTCCCCTTCTAAATCACTACAGGATGTATCATGAAAATTGGATGATAGGAAAGGAATGTAGACTTTCAGATCTGTACTGTCATCTCGAGGCGAGAGGGTGGGTTCTTGAATATCACTATCAACAATTCTTTCCTCATCTCTTTGAGCTTCAATTCTATCTTGATTCTCGATGGAAAGATGAGAAGATTCTTCTTCACCACTTGCCTCATCCATTTCTTCAAGGATTTTGAAATAGGCCTCCCATAAACCATCACCATTTTTTGACCCGGAGCAATCATGTGATATTGGCTCATGGGAGGGAGGAGAAGGATGAGCCTCTTCATAGAGATCATCTTCTAGCTTTTGTATACGAGGCTCAAAATACTCTGTTTTGGTATAGTCCGACGAGAAACTAAGTTCATTCATTTTCTATTTCGCACAAACACCATGATCTTCGTTGTTACTACTAATCTCAATATCTTCCATAGGAAGACCAAGACCATCCTCAATAATTTTGTATGCATAATATAATTCATTTATTTCACAGACTAGGGGCATCCAACCTATTGAATCATAATGCCAACTTGAACAAAAATTTCATCATGACATCCTCATGGAAGAAGTCATTTTTCTTACGGAATGCAATAAAGGCAGAGATGTATTTCACAATTGAATCCCTGCATCCATATAAAAGGGGTAATTCCCTTCACCCTTACATATGATCGTGGGGAAAACCCCTCATACCTGAAAAGTCAACCGAAGCATAACATTCTGCTAACCATGGAGGGAGCTCCTCCATTTTCTTTATTCGTAGAACTCAAAGTAAGCCTAAACTGAAAATCAAAGATGAAAATTATCTATTAAAATACCACAATGGAGTCTCCAATACATAACTTACTTTTTACCTTCAAGAGAGGCTTATTGTAATGTACCTCTTTATTATGTCTGGGTTGAGTGGAGTTACCAAATGAGATCCTTGCAAGTTAGTTGATAGAATAACAATCTCACCAAGATACAAAACAAGAAAACTTACCCAGATTACAACGACTCAAAAAAATGCTACTGAATAAACTAACGACCTCATCAATGTCCTTTGAGGCGCTAAGGCGATACCGCATAGGATAAGTGCCCAATGTCACCGCGAAACAAGTCCTTCCCTATTCAAGCCCAACTCCTACACTAAAGGACTTTGGGAAGCCTCCCTAACACATCAACTTCACTCAAAATAGACCAGTGCCTATGTGATATAGGGGTGAAGGTAGGAGTTAATTATTTAAGCTAACTAATATGAAACGATAAATAACTAATAGAAATAATGGAGACCAACAAAATAAAACAAGTCAAGTTTTGTAAGATAAAGCAACAAAATAGTGCAAAAGAGTGGTGAAAGCCCTCACCAATTCCTCAGATGTATTTTTAGGTATACCTTTTGGTAATGTGGTTGTATTTTGAGTTGTTCCTTGTTGTCCCGAGTTTTTAGATCTATAAAATTCATAAACTTAGCACAAAACAACAAGAAACGTGGCCCTTTTGGAGGCCTCCCACGAGTGTTAAGCACCTTAGATCACTAGATATGTGCACTAGGAAGCTTGGGAAACAAGATAAGAGTGATTTCCTATGCCCAGAGCTTTAGATCTACAACAAAATGGTAATTTCCAGCAAGCCAGAAACCACTTTGTAGATTTTGGGTTCAATTCCCCCAAAGGTCAAAACCCATAAAATTATTCAAGTACGATAATAACCTTGTGATGGCTGGAAATTGCTTATTTTATCCTCGAAATTCAGATTTTCATTTATAAAGCGAGTCTAGAAAAATACAAGGGTTTTCTTAGGATAGATACTTACTTGGCAGCCCCTTAGGGTGAGGTTATTGTTGGATCTGATGTAAATTATGTTTTAATATGCCACAGGTCTGCAACACTCCTCAAAAAATCCTCGTCAAATATGTAATTAAATTGCAAAAAACAAAAGGGTAAAATACCCTTGCGTAGAAAAATATCTAGAGGCAAAAAACCAAGGATCCACTACCTATGTAAGATTGAAAGTCAAAGGCAAGTTAGCAAAATATTTTTGTTTTTTGTATTTTATGATTTTTATTTTTTTATTTTTTTTAATCTTTTTAAAAGAAAAGTAGAAGAGATTGATTGAATTCTTAAATAAATTTGGTTGAAGAGTGAGTCTTACCTCGACCTTACTCTTACCTCCAAAGCGTTGAATTGCGATCGCAACCCTTTCTTAGTTGGATGCGGAATTTGGACTAGAATTTGGGTTTGGAGTTGGACTATCCCCCCTCATCTAGTCTAGAATAGTTGTATTGCTTTAGGATCTTGCGAGGAAATATCCACTAGTGGGATGGTCTACAACCATTAGATCAAAATAGATGTGAAATGATATCTCCTCCTTGTTGAAAATACCCCCGATAAGGGTTTGTCCAACACTTGGATTTGAACAACTTAACACCACCAAAGGAGTAGATGAGACGAAGTCTAGACCTCTCCTTCCATGTGTCTATGTGGCTCATCGATGGATTGATCCAATAGCCCTACAAATAATACGAAAAAAAATATCTACTTTATGAAGCACTCTTACACTTAGCTACGAAGAAAAAGCACAGAATAATCAACCCATGAAATGTACTAGAAAATAAAAGTTCTTATTGGATGGCACAAATGATCTCATAATTTAACAACAACCAAAATGGGAGGACAAACTACCCAAAACCCTCATATTGAAAAAAAACCGTAACATGTGTTTTGCTTGGGACATGATTTGCTTCACCTTTGATGTTTGATCCATTTCTGCATGTCATGGGATGACCCTCTTTTTTCCACATTTACCCATAGATGTGCCTGCATGACCCTTCGACAATTGATTTTTTCATTTAACCCAACCTTTTTTCCAAAACTTCAATGTGGCATGTCAAGTACAAATTGTGACGGTCACTCTAAGCCCCTGTTGTATTTTCGACCCTGGGATCTCATGCGTCATGTTCATGATCTGCCTCAGAAAATGTGGGATTTTGCGAATTGTGATACTGCCATGTTGAGAATTGTAAACTAAGTAATGCACCATGTCCAAGAGATGCATACAAACTCTAGACACATGACCATGTGGAAAATGACATATGCTCGTAAGACAATGGGCTAGACTAGCCCTACATAGTGCAATCACCCCTACAAAGAACCTGGCACCTATGAACAATGTGTCCCGATAGATCCACCTCAAGACCTCCAATCCTATCTAGGATGAAAGGAAACGAGAGTGGGGATTGTTATCCCCATTTTGTGGATAACCAAGGAGATTATGTCTCAAGGCCCTCGGGTTGTAGATATGGAGTGCTGAGAGACTACATGACCAACAGTGCCCTTTGCACAGATGAAAAACCAACTCACCACCATAGATGGTCACAGGTTTGCAGATGGCATCCACCACATCAACTGGCTTCTAGAAGGTAGTGGGCCTTGCTCCATGAGGTACAAATCAGTGTTATGGTGAGCATCATTTCAATATTTAATTCATTTGATTATGTTGTATCTTAGATTTCTCTAGATTTCATGATATATGCTTAGACATTATTCATTTTGCCATGTTTCACCTTGGTGGTTGACATTTTTCCCTAGTAAGTGGTCTTCCTTGGGGATGGTTTTTCCATTGGGAACTCCCTTAATGAGCCATCGTACTGTTCTCAACCATACTTACCACTTTCCATCATTATTCCCCTCCATTTCCTTATCTCTTGGGATTTTAGGGTATACTGACCCAAGAAGGGGTTGCCCCTCATTCTATGGGAATAAGGGGCCGAAGGCCCAGAGGGGTTGATGTTGGGTAAAATATAAAAGCCTTGTATAGACCTTCCAGATGCTTTGCCTAGGGATCATCCAAAAAAGCAATGAAACACTTATCTTTGAGTAAAGGGGACCCACAATATAATAAAGAATGCTTAAAAGGTTAGTTGAAGGATAGGAGGTCTCATCATGAGCCGACCTAGCATGTCCATGAATATCTAGTGGTATGACATTACCATCATTTGGTCACCAAACTAGGGTAATGGCTCTCAGTTGCATGGTTGAGAGAAAGGGGGTCTCATCACGAGCCAACCTTCACATTTCCACTAGGTGTTTGTGGGTAACACTGCCATCATCTAGTCACCATGCCAGAGCAGTGACCTTCAATCTCTCCTTATGCTATTATGAAAGAAAATAAAAAGAAAAAATGATAAAGGCAATTGATGGGCTTAGAAAAAATGCATTGCGGACGAAGGTACCACACACCCTCAATAAAGGCACCCATGAATGAGACACTACGACCCCTTGTATGTCATGAGCCCTATGCCCATTGAGTCTTGACCTCAACCACTTCATCCACTTTACATGGCTTAGAGAGGGATCTTCTGGAAACTCTCCCTTACCTAGGGCAATATCTACCCAATAGGACACCTCGTCAACCCTCCCATATTCAAGCCTTACAAGTCACATAATGTCTTTGAGCAGTTAATTGTTTGATATAGTGATATTTTATGCACATGCTTAGATGGATTATTTATTGATTCGATTCACTTATCATGATGTTATGACTTGAGATCCTTGGAGGGCGTGCTTATTTGTCTTTGCAAGACCTAGTTGGTGGACAATTTTGGGAGAACACGTCTAGCTTGGGCTTCCATGGGGCTACAAGCCCACAGGTTGGATGTCAGGGGTCCGCATGCCAAATGAGAGAGATCAGACTAGGAAGACCTTGATGATGACTTGGATGACAAATCCCAGCCCTCACTTGCCAAACAATTTGCCAAGGAGGGGAAAAACGTCCTATTTTGAGCTTGACATCATGCTTTGGGGTCTAGGGCTTGGTGGTGTGGTGCCACTCATTTGACACATGGACATTTTGAGGAGAATAGGGTCTTCACCATGATGAGAGTGCTTAGATGCTTGACATGTGGCCTTTGAAGGCCTACCTATGCTTCTCCAACACCAACGACTTCCTCAAAGTGGCAAAAATTCCCCTAAAGGGGAGTCGCCCTTCTAAAATTAGGGTTTTCTTATGTTCAAAAGTGAATTTTAAATGAATTACTTTGTAAAAGGGGGAAAGATTAGGGTTGCTGACCCCTAATCTTGTGTTTTAGCCCTTAATTTGTGGACAAGTTACCTTGGTGACATTTTTATAAATAAGAGATCATAAGATCTCATTTTAACATAGCTCTCCTTCATTGTGAGAGGACTTGATCTGAAATTTCCACTATCTTTGGTAAGATTGTCTCTTTTAGCTCTTGTTGTGGCTATCAATTGATGAATGGTTGGTGGAAGTCTAGCGCTATCCTTGGATGATGTTTTCTAGCTCTCATGGTGGACTATCTTGGAATTTTTCTTGATATTGGTATGGTATTTTACTATTATGCTATCATTTTTTCAAGCCAAGTATTGTTATGCTAGGAGCTAGGTGGGAATTATAAGGGAATACACCCCCACCATAGTCTTCATCACTGTATTCTTCATCTCATTGATTATACAAGGGTTTGCTAAGAGAAGTATAAGGGCATACACCCTCTTAGTTTAAACCCTAGGTAGAGAAACTTGCCTTGGGAAGTAAAAGGGCTTACACCCCCAAGGAGGTGTCTTCTCTAGCTCTTTGTTTATTTGATTCCATTAAACTAATAGTAAAGGCATTAGTCATATACTTTGCATTGGAGATATAAAATCATTTCCTTGGGAAACACAATTTTTGATCTTTTGAAAAGTTTCTTGCTTGAAGTTGGTTTCCCTCATTGAGAGGAGTCTTCCCCTACTAGGGCGTCCCCTCTCTCTCATTACTTTTATTTCTGTTACAAACCCTTACCTACAACAATTAGGGCTTATATAACCTAAATAAACTACTAGCTATAACTCTTAAACTAACCCTAGACTAGCTCCTAAATTTTGCTCACTTACTCTACTAACTAGGGCACACCTTTTGGGCTATTTCTTGGCACTTTTCCATGGTTAATTTTGTTGTTGCATGCTATTGAATGCTACAGCCATAACGCTGCAAGTTTATGCAGGAAATACCTGTTTACAACAACCATCTCCTCTTGCTTCTTAAGTGCCATTTTTCAACCTATATCCATTGCTAATCTTGATGTCGATTTACTTAACTAGTTTAGATCTTTGTATGTTGATTTAGATGTTTTATTTGCTGATATAAACTGTCATCTACTACTGCAAATTAGGGACACAAATCTTAACTTGCTGATCCAACTAACATATATCATTGCAAAGTGTCTTTTCTTGTCTCCCGGGTAGATATTTCACCATTTGCAAGTTACTCAACATACTCGGAAACCCTTGGACCTTCTCAAGACTTCATTCCATACATTTCACTCCACTTAGACTTGACCTCTAGGGGATTCACTTCCATTTCTTTCCATCCCCATCTCAATCACCCTAGGGTCACCAAGACCGCCTCCCTAGAGTGACCTAGTCACCCTTGAAGTGCAGGACGTACATCGAGGTGACATTGGGTGTAGGATTCCCAAGTTGTACCACTTGCTTTGTGGTTGGGTCGGGCTTTTCCCAACCTACAACTTGTGTTGTAACAGGGACTAGAAGGACCGGTCATGTTCGACCATAACGGGCTAGGAGTCCATAATACAATATCATCCATGTTATCACACAAAGTGTCATTGGGGCAAAATCAACCAACAACAACAAATGTGAGACACAACCAGGAGTAAGAACCATTGTTACCTTAGCAATTACTCCCATTTTTTTAGTGATGGATGATTCCACGACAAGGGAGGCTTTCCGGGTGACCTTGTGGGGATGGAGGTAGCAATACAAGTGTTTAGAAAGGGTACCTCCTTCGGTCACTAGATCAAAGCGATTAAGGTTTGAAGAATTTTGAGTTTGGTAAAGGAAAGATAGAAGTTTATCAACAACCTGCAAAACCAACGTTAGGACCACTATCCCAAAACCAAAGATCGTGAAAATAAACCCTCAAACACCAAGAGAAACAACAAGAAACCTCGTTGTCCAAAAATTTGCATCAGATTGTAAATTATATTAGCAAGAAGAATATGTTATCAACTACAATAAATCACTTTCAAAATCAACATTAAATGATGGGAAATGAAAGCTTGTAAACAATACACAATATTCCAATGATTAAAACACAATTTCGATGGTTAAATAGGCTGTAAAGTAAGTGATATCAACAAGTGTATATCAGTCTTGGATGGTTGTATCAAGCATTGCTACAACAACAAGTTTCCACCACACAAATCAGAAAGTAAATGTGCCAAAATGTAGCCCTTGACAAGTAGATTAATTTGCAATGCTCAAACACAATTTTTTTGCGGTGAAAATAACTGTTGGGTATGTGTTATATTCTTTTGCCTCATTTTTCGTGTTTCCTTTATGTTCGTGTTTATTGTTGGGTGGTTTTTAGGCACATGGTTGTTTGCCGATGGTTTTCTATTTCTGGTTAAGGAATTAGGGTTGTTGACTAATCCAGGTCATTGGGTTAGGGTTTTTGATGTCGTTGGCTCCTATATGTATATTGTATTGTAAACAATGTATCACTATGAATGAATATATAATATGTTGGTTTTCCCAGTTTGGGTTTCCAAGGGAAAATTCTTTGTGTAATGTTTGTATTTGCCATTGTATCTTTTATGTTCTTATACTGAAAATCTGTTTGCAGTAAATATTGTGCAAGGTTAAAATATACATTTGGTATCAGAGCTTTGTTGGCTTCAGGGGGACGCCTTTGTGGTAAAGGGTTTGGCTCAGGACTGTGATAAGCCTTGTTACAATGGGAGATCCGTGGTATTGATTTTTCAGGTGAAAAGAAATGGCGAGCAATTCGAAAATGGAGATCGAGAAGTTTAATGGGAAAAGTTTTGAGCTGTGGAAGCTCAATATGGAAGATCTGTTGGTGGACAAAGATCAGTGGATCACGGTAGATCCAGGTACTGCACCTACATTAACTTCAACAGATGACTGGAAAAAGTTGGATCGGAAGACGAAGAGCACAATCCGACTGTGTCTCTCTGATTTAGTATTATTGAATGTGTCAGAGGAAGCTACAACCAAGGATTTACGGGATAAGTTGGGGAAGTTGTATCAGTCTAAGTCCCTAGTAAATAAACTATTCCTGAGAAAGAAGTTGTATAATCTGAGGATGAGAGATGGAGACTTAGTGGCAAAGCATTTGAACGCTTTCAATACTGTGGTAAGTCAGTTAGCATCTATTGAGATTAAAATTTTAGATGAAGATAAGTGTATCAGTTTACTGTGTTCTTTACCAGACTCGTGGGATAGTCTGGTTGTGGCCATAGGTAGTAATACAACTGCCTTGAAGTTTGATGAAGTGGTCTCATCCTTGTTGTCGGAGGAGATGCGATGGAAGAATATGGAAGGGCAGAGCACAGACGCATTATTTGCAAGAGGACGCTCCCAAGAAAGAAATAGATCTAAGTTCTCAAGTGGGAGATCTAAGTGTAAGGGTAGATTCAAATCTCTTGGAAATTTTGTAAAGGTATGTTGGAGATGTGGAAAATAAGGGCACTACAAGAAGCAGTGTAGATCCAAAGTTGAGAAAAAGAAGGGATATGAAGAATCTCCTTCTACAAAAGAAAAGACCTCCGAGGAAGAAGGAGGGAATGTGTACTTGGCTTCTTCAAGCACACATGTAGATCATGAGGCATGGTTGGTTGACTCAGGTGCATCGTTTCATATCATTCCCTACAGGGAGTGGTTCTGTGAATATGAAAGGTATGATGGAGGTAAATTTTTCTTAGGTGATGATTCAACAATGAGAATCATAGGACAAGGAAAATTCAAGTTGAGGCTCATATATGGAACGATTAGAACATTGCGTGGTGTTCTGTACATCCCAGGTTTGGCCAAAAATTTGATTTTTGTAAGCAAAATGGACGATGCAGGGGTAAAAACAATATTTGAAAAGGAAACCTGCAGGATGGTTCGAGGAGCAATGGTGTTGTTGAAAGAAGTTCGGTTTGGAATTTTGTATAAACTACAAGGAAGCACTATTAGTGATGGGTGTAATAGTTCCATTGTTCCTGATATTGGAGTTGAAGAAGAAAGAACTCCTACAGTCTCTAGAGAAAAGGTTATGTTGTTGCATCAAAGACTAGGGCATATAGGAGAGAAGGGTCTTCAACTACTACACGGTAAAGGTATGGTTGAAGGTATGTCTAACTGCTCTCTGGATTTTGATTTCTGTGAACATTGTGTATATAGGAAGCAGAATCGGGTAAGATTCCCTTCTAATGCAACGAGGGCAGAAGGAATTTTACAGCTAGTTCACAGTGATGTTTTTGGACCTGTGTCGGTCCCATCATTGGGAAAATCTGTGTACTATGTCTCATTTATAGATGACTTCTAGAGGAATACTTGAATATATTTCCCCAGGAAGAAATATGAACTCTTTGACAGGTTTAAACAGTTTAAGGCTCTTGTTGAGAATAAAACAATGAAAAAAATTAAGGTGTTGAGGACAGATAATGGCGGAGAGTTCTGCGGGAATGAATTTGAAGAATTATGTAAGAAGTGCAGTATAGCAAGGTAGAAGACTACTCCATACACCTCAACAGAATGGAGTTGCAGAAAGGATGAACAAGATGCTGATTGAAAAAGCAAGGTGCATGCTCAGTGGTGTCGGGTTAGGGAAATAATTCTGGGCAGAGGCAGTGGGTACTGCATGTTACCTGATCAGTAGATCACCCTCATCAGTGCTGGATTACAAGACTCCACAAGAGGTATGGGCTGGTAAGAAACCTTCTTTCACACATCTCAAGGTATTTGGCTGTGATGCATATTTTCATGTTCCAAAGGAAAACACGAGTAAGCTAGATAGGAAGGCTGAAAATTATATCTTTATTGGATATAAAGATAGTCTCAAAGGTTATAAGCTCTGGAACCCAGAAACTAAGAAGGTAGTGTATAGCTGAGATGTGGTATTTAGAGAAATGAAGGGTGTTGTTAAACATGAAGTCCTACCAAGTAAGGAAGAACTAGAGAAAATAGAGTTTGATTTAAAGGATGATGAATCGGACTCTACAGAAGAACAAGAATCAGAAGTAGAAGATCCTCATACTCCAGTATTGAAGAGATCGATTCGAGAAAGAAGGCTACCGGAAAGGTATACTCCATCTGATTTCCGTTCAAATTTTGCTTTGTCTATTACTCATGATGATCCCAGAACTGTCAAGGAGGCAGTGGATTCAGAGGATGGAAATCTCTGGAAAAAGGCCATGGACGAAGAAATCGAAGCTTTAGATAAGAATGAGGCTTGGGATCTAGTGGAGTTTCCGAATCGAAGAAATCCCATTGGCAACAAATGGGTAATACAAAGAACCTAAATGCAGAAGGAAAAGTGAAGAAATACAAAGCTCGGTTAGTAGCAAAGGGTTATTCCCAGGTTGAGAGAATTGATTTTGGTGAGATTTTTTCTCTTGTTGCCAAGTTAACCTCTATAAGATTTATGTTATTTGTTGTTGCTGCATTTGATTTTGAAGTAGAACAAATGGATGTGAAGACAACATTCCTACATGGGGATCTTGAAGAAGAAATCTATATGAAGAAACCATAAGGTTATGCTGTGAAGGGAAAGAAGGAACTGGTATGCAAGATGAAAAAGTCTTCATATGGTTTAAAATAATAACCAAGGATGTGGTATAAAAAATTTGGTACTTATATGCTGGGACTTGGCTTCATAAGAAGCAAAGAGGATCACTGTGTGTATTTTAAATTAATTGGTGATCATTTGATTTATTTGGTCTTGTATGTGGATGACATGTTGCTGATAGGAAACAACAAGGAGATTATCCATGATGTGAAAACTCTATTGTCCTCTAAATTTGACAGGAAGGATCTCGGTGCTTCAAATTTCATTTTGGGCATCAAAATTTAAAGAGATCGGAAAAAGAGGAAACTCTGGTTAAATCAAAGAAAATATGTTGAGACAATATTGCAGAGGTTTAATATGCAGGAATGTAAACCAATCAAGGTTCCTATTCATGTTGGTGTAAAGTTATTTGCAGATCAGTGTCCCAAGACACATGAAGAGGAGGAGGACATGTCTCATGTTCCATATGCAAGTGCAGTTGGCAGCTTGATGTATGCAATTGTCTTTACTAGACCGGACATTGCACGTGCAGTGGGAGTTTTGGGCAGGTATATGTCAAAACCAAGGAAGGAGCATTGGACAAAAGTAAAAAGGGTTTTCAAGTATTTGCGTGGCACCGCTAGCTATGGATTGTGGTACCAAGGAAGACCGGGATTGGACAGAGTGGTGGATATACATGGCTTTGTGGATGCAGATTGGACTAGAGATTTGAATTGTAGGAAATCTACAAGTGGGTATGTGTTTAACCTATTTAGAGGAGAAATAAGTTGGATGAGCAAAAGACAGGTTGTAGTGGCACTTTCAACTATATAAGTTGAATACATGGCAACCACTCATGCAAGTAAGGAAGCAATATGGTTACAAAGATTGTGTTCATGTATTGGGTTGGTAAAACAAGTTGTAACGATAGATTGTGACAGTCAGAGTGCAATTTTTCTCGCGAAGAACCCGACTTATCATTCAAATACAAAGCATATTGATATTGAATATCAATTTATGAGAGACATGGTTGAAGAAAATAAATTATTGCTGATTAAGGTGGACACTTTGAAGGATGTTGCAGATTCATTAACAAAATCTACGAGCACTGAGAAGTTCTCTTGGTGTAGAGGATCCATGGGCATTGCTGCCCTGGATTGTTGACTATGTAACCATGTAACCCCATGTATGCAAAGAAAACAACAAGTGGGATAATGTTGGGTATGTGTTATATTCTTTTGCCTCGTTTTTCTTGTTGCCTCAATTTTCGTGTCCATTGTTGGGTGGTTTTTCGGCACATGGTTTTTTGTCGATGGTTTTCTATTTCTGGTTAAGCAATTATGGTTGTTGACTAATCCAGGTCATTGGGTTAGGGTTTTTGATGTCATTGGCTCCTATATGTATATTGTATTGTAAACAATGTATCACTATGAATGAATATAGAATATGTTGGTTTTCCCGATTTGGGTTTCGAGGGGAAAAATCTCTGTGTAATGTTTGTATTTTCCATTATATGTTTTATGTTCTTATACCGAAAATTTGTTTGCAGTAAATATTGTACAAGGTTAAAATCAACAGTAACGAGTAAACAAGAGAAATAGAGAGGGTTTGTTGTAGCCCTAATGGTTGTACCTAATTAGTTATTACAACAACAAGGAATACCCCAAGAAATCAAGGCGTTTTAGCATGAAATAATCTTTAAATGAAATTAATGATAATACAATACAGAGGCTGTATCTCGTTATCTGAGTCGCAATTAAAATGTCAAATGATGTAGAAAAGATTTACAAAACTGTTAAAACAAAGTTAGGTATCAATTACAAATAAGTCTCACCTTGTTTGCAAAGGAAGGAAAAGTAGAAGATGCACCCTTGAAAAGGAGATAAAGATGCAATAATTCACACAGATCACAGGTCTTGTTTTATTCACAGTAATAACAGAGGAAAAGTTGTTACTGAATGAACTGATGATACATTATGATCCCAGTATATGTGGTACTAAATTGCAATCATTCACTCTTCAAGAACTACAGAAAGAAATTCAGAGAGATGGAAACATAGAGGAAACACATAACTCAAATTGAACGAAACTTAGAATCTCTATTTGCACTTGTATTAATATTCAAAAAAAAGTTTCCTCTTTTACATTCGGCAAGAAGCAACCTCGAATAGATCTAAAATCTATCTATGTATACAATTGTCTCAATAGAAAATCGTTGGAATTCCCACAATATATGCCTAAAAATAGAATACATTTGAATAAAATAACAACATGCAAATATTGTTGACTTTTGTTGGCGCTTCATATGTCTCTTCGTCTGCTTATAGATGGGCTCATTTTCCTTTGATTGTTAAGCCGGGTACACATTCATTAAGGCCACCATAATCATTTTGCTTACTATTTTTGCCATTCGATTCTATTGCCATATGTCCCTTCGAATACATTCACTGGGATAAAGAATTGCAGTTGAAGATATGGGGGTGGTAATTGAACATATAGCTTAGCGCTGGCGCGTTATGGGTTAGCTAACGGTTACAGGGAAGAGTAATTGTTCACGAATAGGATAATGTTGGGACAAGTGTCCAACAAGGAGGTGGGATGAGTGGATGCTAGAATGTAGGTGGTAGGCTAGACGATATCGGGAGCAAGGAGGGTGGAAAGTAGAGTGGGTGGAGGAAGTGGACTTTGTGTATGTTCCTTCATTTGCTCCCAGCTACACTAGATTTCCTTTGTTCATTGACTTGGGTGCACATGTCCATCAATGCTACCACGAATCTTGAAGGCTCAATCCTTTCATTCAATTCAAAGGCAAACGTCTTCTTCTGTATTTGTGGCAACTTCTTCTGGATCTTATTCACTTCTTGGACTGTGACCTGATATTGTGAACTTGGATTAACCAACAATTCATTGATTTTAAGTAAATCAATCTGGCTCATCTGTTGGATGGTTGCCTGAGTATTTTCCTTATTCTTTCTAGAATTTGTTGGTTCATTTCTATCTCAATCTGCACCAATGCCTCTGAGATATTATTTCCTTCAAACTCAATCAAAATTTTATTTATTGAAGATAATGCCTCCAGACAAGCCTCTTTTACATCTCTAGAAAGTTTCTTACCTTCTTTCAGATTTGTTTCCCAGGAGTTTAGGGCCATTTCGCCTTTTACTTGTTCAGAATGAGAGAGAAGGGTAAGACTAGGGGTATTAGCTTTCTGCTTCCATATGGTAACCTCTTGAAACTTAGACCGGGCTGCACAAGCCTCTTTTTCCTTGACATAAATATTTTTAGAGAAATGTCTACTGCCTGATAGCATTTATGAATAACATAAACTTTTTGATAGAGCTCCTGCTGGGCAACTTCCCGCTTCTCATTGATTTCTGATGCTTGTGTTCTTAAGGCAGTAATATCTATTGTTGTGTTTTATGTTAGGGTCAATTTGGCCTGCGGCTGCTCAATCAAATCGTCACAGTGAGTGATCAAACCTTCGCTGGTCTGTGAACTATGGTAGAGCAACTCAAGGTTATCCTGTAACTGCTTCATTTGATGCTGATAACTAGCCCTAATTTGTTCAATGTCATGGTTCATCTTGCTTCTAACAATATGTTATGTACTATGTATATGATTCTGCAATTTCTTTACCAAGAGACATTTATGTCGTAGTTGTTCGGTTAAATTGTCCAATGACCATTGATTGGTAGTGGAAAAATCCCCTAGTGAACCTTCAACTTCTTTTGCAAACTTAGGATCATCTTGGTCTTTCCCATCATACACTAATCTTTGGCTTATAGTGACTACTCCATCCTTCTGGTGAGATTCTGTTTTTACAATAGCTTTTCATCTATGCTTTTGAAATATGAGGAAACCAACTTGTTGGTCAGGAGGCAGATTCCAGAATCTGCTTTGAACTTCCCCATAAGATATAACTTCGCTGAACATCTTGTCATAAGGATAATTCTCATGGATGTATCGCTTCATGTTAAAGTGAGCCAATGATTTTCCACTATCTTATGTGGATCATGCTTCTTGAATTCGATGCCAACTAACTTGACATCTTCCAAGGCTGCAACCTTGACTTTAGAATGACCAAAATATAACAACAATGTAAACATGCCAACTTGAATGGGAAAAGTTGGCCAAACCTTTTTCTGAGCTGCTTTCAATTCTTTGTTGATACCTCCCACTACTGTTTGGTATGCCACTCCTTTGCATACCAACCTGTTAGGTAAAAATTGTGGGAGGGAATGAGGAGGAACAAAACAACCAAATACTCTGATATAGGAGAAATTCTCCTCAATGAACCAGTCTGCAAGTTTTCTTAAGTTCCCCATAATATTTTCTGAAATTCTAGGTGGCGGATGGCCATAGATAGCTATGTGAATCAGTACCACCACGTTATGACAAATTTCGTAAAAGAAATATTTGGCATTTTATTCCCATAATTTGGAGTGGTAAAAATGTATTGGCTCAGAACTGGCTGGGGTCCAACTCCAATTCATCAGGGGAAAAGGGGTCATGAAACAAATGGCATCCATAATATAAGCTAACATGTAAAAATGAGCAAGTTACCCTTTTGATTTTTCCGATTGATGTTCACCAATTTCCCAGGCCAAATTATCAGATAGAATTTTAGCCCAATTGAAGATATAACCTTCGGCTACTTCATTCATTATGGCTACCCACTCAACTGGGAAATGTGTAGGGTTCTTCTTCCCAAACAGACAACAGAGCATCATGGCTATATATAACATATGAGCATCTAAGGATGTCGTGGCATACATACCATGAGTGTTTGCTCTGAATTTTTCTGGATGTCTCGACCAGATCTTGATTATATCATGACCATTTCTACCGTATTGAGTGTATTCTCTTCTCTCAAAATCTAGAAGAAATGTTCCATTGTAAGTATGTTTAGGTGTAGGGGAAAGCTTGTACATTACTTGTAGATTCTCTAGTCGGAAAGAGCTGACGATGACCTGTTGGTTGTTGATGAAGCTCCTAGTTTGGATGTCGACATGTTCCAAAGCCCAATTTATCATATCATTGTAGGGTGTGATTCTAGTTCAAGCAACAATCTGATGCAGTTCTGACTGTGCTACCAATCTAAGCTTAGCTGCAAAGGACTCATCGTCTTCCTCGGCAGAGTCGTCTGGATAGTTAATAATCTCATGCTCTAAGATATCAAAAACTTTCTTCCAAGTTTTAATGGCGTCTGTAACTTGAAGAGTTGTGTATGATAGAACATCAATATTTGGATTTGAATCATCACCCGATGCATCAAGCTTCTTTGCAACTTTTCGTGGCGCCATAATCCTTAACGAAATGAAATTATCCTACCTGTAACAAGAGAAGTTTGTAAGCTCTACAATGAATAAAAAACTGCTAATTGCAAATGGTAAAAACGATTTGAAATTCGAAGTGATTTATTCAAAAAGTCTATCGATCTTGGAATAGCTCTACTGACGAAGAATTTATTAAAACTGAATGGAATTTATTACCTAGTGATTCACAATCTTTATTTGAAATCATTAGCCTCGATCAATCATAAATGTCATTAATACTTCGACGATTATGTGTTCAGAAGCTTTGGATGTGACAGGATGGAAATCTCCCGAAGTTCGAATTCATAGAGGAGTTAATCTCTAAGTAATCACTTTTATATTCTAAATAATCACATTTTAAAACATCGTATTAACTTTAAGTATTCCAGAAGTTCAGAATTCATAAGTTTTGAATATAGCACAAGAGAAATCTTCCAGAGCCCTAAACTGTGAAGTGATTAATTAAAGCCGTTATCTACTTTATTAACTCTTTGAAACACTTTTTTACTTTTTGTAATTATTTTGGCGCTTTGATATTTCAGCTGTTTGTGAAATAAAAAACTCTCGAAGAGCAATCTCTCGGAGTGACGTGGTGGAGATGACGTCATTCTTGATGACGTGTCAAGAAAAGAGAGGTGCATGTGTCACTTGAAAACGTGCAAATCATTCGACGTAAATGTAAAAATTAAGTGCCACGTGTCTACTCAAGAAAACAATTTTTAAAGGACATGTGTCTTATGACTCGTTCGTAATTCCTTTAGGAAATAACGTTAGTGCCTATCTTTGAGACTTTGGAGTTTCGGCGTTTTTATTGTTTAGATTTGTTGGAATACCCGAAGCGCGAAACTCTGAAGTGACCACTAAAGACTTTCTTTTAAAACTCAGGTAGCTTCTAAACTTCGTGTAACATTAGGAACATTCAATCAAATTAGAGTAATTCATCGACGATAGATATTGTAAGCGCCTTGTTGAAAAACTACAACCAATGGATTTATTTTAAAATTAAAAGGCAATCCTCTAAATTTTTTACTTTTTGGGTAAAATTTTTATTTCTAAGAGGCAAAATCTAAAGTTCAAAAGCTCAAAATTATACGTGTTCTAACATAGGCTCCATCTGAGGATTGTGGCTCCCTGTGAGGCGTGAAAGAACAATAGACCAAGTGCCTTTATTGGGTAAATGGAGTCATTATTGCTTCTTGAAAAACATTTTCTAACTTTATTTAAGGATTAATCAAACATAGAAAAATGAAACTGTCCAAGTCCAAAAATCTTCAAAACATACTTAATGATTGATCTCAAGTTAGGCTTTTAAAAATTCCTTTTTCTTAAAATTGATTTCAGAATTGTTGAAGATAATCAAAATAATTTTAACTAAAATATGAACATCGACCGACTTTGTTTGCTTCAAGGTTAAGGAGATGCAACATATTTATTTAGGGAATCCCAAGTTGGTTGAGGATGTAAATATCATCGGAAATAGAACTATATAACAGAGTGTGATATGTAGATATGTATGACAAACTTTCATATATCATAGATATTTCTTCTCTACCAACGAGTATGTTCAGTACCCTGGTGAAGTTATCTACTTCTCCCATTGAATTTCCTTTCACCTCTTCAATTAACACTTTTGCATTTCACTGAGATGAGGGCAATCATTATACAAATTTCCTTTCATAATCTCTTTTGGAAAATATGGGGGCAATCAAATTATGAATTTCCTTTCACCATCTGTCTAGTTATTTTAACATTTTGAAGTGGGGGCAATCAATCTGTATGTAACATACAAGGGATTATATATGTTTAAAAGTTTTGAAAAGAACGTCTGTCAACAATTTTAAGGATACTCCGAAACTAACTTTCTTGCAATTTTCAATACACCTTCGCCTATAGGAATTTTTTTATGCAGATTTTAATCTTTTCAGGGATCAACCTTGAGCGAATTAGTCAGTTTAAAGTCCGATAGCAGAGATAAAATTATCAGGATTAGCCTAGACATTCTTTTTCTATTAAAATCAAAGGACATAAAGATTTTTTGCCTAATCTTGTTTTGAAAAAATATTTTTAAGTTTTCACAGTCAAGGTAAGTTTCTTTATTTCTATGAAGACTAAAAAGGGGGAGAAAGGAAAAAGAAAATGTGTAATGAATAAAAATTTGGGGATAGGTAAAAAGTAACCAAATCAAAGACTCGGAAGATCTGAAACAAAATATCCTAATCCCACATGAGTTTGTGTCTTTAGTTCAGACTTCTTTCGAGTTTATTTATTATCATTTTTATTTTCATTTTAGAGATGGCTTTAGAATTTATCAACATGACACTTTACGTTGTAATTTTATACCTCTCTGATTTTTAGGTCAGGTGATAATATTATCATGAGAGAAACTTCCTTCACATTCATTTCAAAAAGAATTTTATTAAAATTTTGTTTGAACTATAAGAAGAGTAGGAACTCATACCTTATTTTCCTTTTGAATTTTCAGCAAGGCAAATTATTATTTTATCATCTTTTTTTAGAGAAATTAAATGTTTGAAGAACTAGTGTTGAAATTTTTATTCAGCCTCATCTCCTGTTTAGGAATAAAATATAAAATATCAGATAATCCTGTAAAATATAGATGATATGTGATAAAGATGTTTTTATTTTTCATTTTAATAATGTCCAACAATCATAAATTTATTGAAAATATTTACAACAAATGATCAAATGACTCAAATAATTTACAAAAAGAAAAGAAAAAATGAAAATTAAAATAGCCAATGTTGTTGGGCCCGAGATATGATCAATTTTATGATAGTTATTAGACACTTTTGTTGAATGTACATATGTGTTTTTCATGTTTTGGAGAATCTTTTTGAAGAATTTTGTGCTAAAACGGTATGATCTACACCAGGTATGTATGATTCGTGTTTGATGTCAATATTTAGTATAATTCATCACGTTTTATGTTCCCAAAGATCTAATTCACTTTTTTTTGGTGTTACAGGGCAAAAACGCATCACGTTTCTGCTTCCGGCACTCAGTTCAGCACTCCTTCCAGTACTCGATCTGGTACCCGATCCGACACTTCGTCCAGCACTACGACTTGCACAAAAATGGTGGGCGATTTGGAGGTTATGGTATTGGCGGCCAGTAGTGGGCGAATCAGGAACATGGGTTTTTCTCGTGCTTGCCCCCTGCAACTACTAAACCCTTGACAACTCAGTTGAATTTGTTAAGTAAGGCGATTATTGGCTCGCTCAATTTCGACAGTTAGGGCACCATTAATGTAATTTGTCGAATTTAGAAGTGGTTCGACCCTCCCGTGGTTGACCACTTGGTCTATAAATATTATAAATACCACTGTGGTGGTTAGATAGAAAAAAAGCAGTAAAAGAACCAATGTGATAGGGACAAACACGTGTTTACTCTGTTTTGCAATTTTTCATTGCCAGATTATATAAAAAACTGCGTGTTTGAGTTTTCATGGTGAAATCGAATTGTTGAGTTCTTGGTGTGCTTTTAGGAAGTGACCACGACTTGCTGGGGGGCCCACCAGTAGTCTGGTAACTGTTCTTTAGGTTATTTATGCATTTCATAGCTTAGTTGTCTCTTTCATTTCCTGTTGTTCGACAACACAGGTATTGCAACAGAGGACGAACACCTTCAGTAACCACTCACATAACTAGATCAAATATCAACACACTGATGTTTCCACGTGGTAAAACCCCTACGAGGAAACATCCACGGCCCCAACCAACGCAACCACTTGGAGCAGTTTATTAATGCAAAGAAAAAGATTACAGAGAGATTTTACAAGAGGGTTTCTCACAATCGATCATCGACAAATGACCCTCCATGCTCTTTAAATAGAGATCATGGACCAATCGGGTGTTAAGCCACAGATCAATGGCCGTTAAGATCGAGGAGAGTATGAACCTTCATATCACTCTATGTCGGGAACAAATCGTGACCGTCGAATTTCCTAACTACAAATGCATACTAATGCATAGTAAAGAAACACACTAGAAAACACACTTTTACCTAATGACACAACAAACCAAGTAGATATTAACTAATTCCTAAGTGTCTAAATATCCTAACATCCCCCCTTAAAAACAACTTGGGATAGGATTGAAGGATTTACAATAGTGACACAATAGGAGAAGGAATGAGGCATTAGAGCCTATCCTCCCTTAATGACAACTTCCTGAACTCCTAACATAGATCGAAGTTTGGAAAACTTCGCTTCTGTAAGAGACTTTGTGAAAATGTCTGCAAATTGATCTTTTGTAGGGCAAAAGAGCACTTCAATAACTTGATCATGAATGAGCTTTCTAATGAAGTGCATGTGTAGCTTGATGTGTTTGCTACACTGATGTTGAACTGGGTCTTTGGCGAGCTTGATGGCACTTTGATTGTCACACCAAAGGCTGGTCGGATGCTGGTGCTGGAATCCAAACTCTGAAAGGATATGTCAAAGCCACAGGGCTTCCTGACTTGCATTTACTGCTGCTCGGTACTCTACTTATGCTGAAGAAAGTACAATAGCATGTTGTTTCTTATAGGCCCAAGTGACAGGTCCTGAACTAAGGCTGAAAACATAACCTATAGTAGACTTCTGATCATCAGGGTCGTCAACCCTATCTGAATAGTGAAACCAACCAATAAAGGAGTCCCCCCTGAACTGTAATGTATCCCAAACTGAACTGTACCACGAACATAGCGAAGTATCCTTTTAGCTTCTTTCCAATGGATTTCATGGGGCATTTGCGTATACCGGGCAACAAGACCAACAACAAAGGAAAGATCAGGACGGGTATGAGTCAAGTATAAGAGACTACCAACTAACTGACGGTACAGGGTGGCATCAACTTCAGGAGAAGTACAGGTGGCAGTAAGCTTGAGTCCAGACTGGACGGGAGAGGGGGTTGGT